>JARUHE010320783.1:0-11446 GCA_031471125.1 Archaeomysis grebnitzkii | reverse complement strand
AAAACTAATTTCTGGTACGCTTATATTTACGTTGAATTTAAATTTTATCGCATATTTAGAAAATTTTATGAAAATATTATCTGGTTGTTAGCCAAATAAACGTATTTATGAAAATTTATGATCAGTAGAATATACGATACGAAACTGAAATGTCAGACATATTTTTAATATCTGTTCTCTGATTGGCCAATGTAGTTTTGATAAAGCTTTGATTTTTTTTTAAAATTTTTAATCGGTTAGTATCTCAACAATCCTGATCATAAATGTTCATAATTCGAACGCATTGTTCAATGTAAATGGCGTATTGGTGATTTTTGAAGGGAAAAACCGTGACCTTTCTTTAGATAAAAAGGTTTGAAAATTGGAAAGGGTACATTTATTTAGGCCAAAAGTTTTACATTGGGTGGATGGAACATCCACCTTCTAGTATATATTTCTATGGGTAAGACCCACAGATCTGAATATTAATGGATGGGAAACGGACACTTTAAGTTCGATAAAATTGCACGAAGATACCACCAGAGGCGCTTATTTTTCTTGTACAGGCAGATTTTCAGACCTCGCAATATGTTTCTAATGGCCGAAATGTAACATGCTTCATTTAATTACATTAAAATGTTTTCTTGTGCTGTGATTGCTTGTTCCATCAGGCCTAATGCAAAGTAAAAAGCAGAACGAATAATATTTCAGAAGTAAGTGTTAACGAAAATCCTTAACAATTCAACAGATTTAGAATTAATATATGTGAGAGAATGCAGTCATTTCATCGACCGTTTATTTACTATAGAAGGAATTTAAATACGCATTTTTTTTTGTTTTTGTCTTGCAAAAAAACAAATTAATTTTGTGTTTATTTATGTATAAATGGAAATATAAGCCAAACTTATTTAAAATTGAGAGTAAGTTTTGTTTCTGAAAAACGGCTGTACAGAAAGGTCATGGTGTACTATTGATACAAAAAGAATAAGAAAATTCTTCACGAAAAACCAGATACTACCCATCCATTAATATTCAGATCAGTGGTTAGACCACGGTATAATTAATCCCAGTTGTAACCCAAGTTACTGAAAGAGGAAATAGAAAGTGGACAGTTGAAACAAAAACTAGAAGTAGATCCCCGCACCACCAGAGTTCCAAAATGTCTGGAAGAGGTACTGCAAGTTGATTTTATTAACCCTTATAAATTGTTTTGCATCTTTATTGTTAAGTTTACCAAACGAATGTTGAAAGATCAGTTAAGGGAACCTGAATATTTATATCTAATTACATACTGCGCAACTCAGAGGACTAGCAGTCGCAAAACCTAGTTTTAAAGTAAAATTGTAACTAAACAACGCACCCACCACCCTATAAAATTGAACCCAGCAACCGTTAAAATAGGCAGATCTGATAGTCTCATCAAACATAATTTGTCTTGTTTAAACTTGATGTACAGGTCCACCGGTTTTCAAAACATCGAGAATAGCTTTTATTTACCAAGGAATGAAATAATTAATTTAACAGATCAGTTTTGGGTGGAGTGAAAAGATGGAGAAATTCAAAACAAGATATTTGTATAAAAAATTTAAGAAGTCGAGTTTTGTAATCATATTTTTTTTCTATTTATATTAATATTAGGTATAAGCTTTTAATTAAAAACAAATCCATACTTTAAAATGATTTGAGTTTTTTATGAATAAACTGCACTATGTTTAAGATTTCATTTTTTAAAGGATAAAAACATAACAAAAAAAATCTATTTATATAAAGAGAAAAACATATACAAATTTAACAATTTCTATTAATATAATAGATAAGACGTACAATGAAATATATGCATCATACAAAAAATTTATTAGTGTAATTGTAATTTCAACTTATATATTTTAAAATACGATTTTGAACAAATAAAAGTTTAATGTGAACAAAAAATTATTTCAAATATACAGATATAGAATATTTGAAAATATTAAACACAGTTTACTTTTCTGTATTTAGCTGGTGCTCAAGGGAACAAGATTGTTAGTTTAGACATTAATGTCCCATGTCCATATAAAATATTTTTCAATACACTTTTGGATCTTTTTCCACACCTATCCATCATCCATACAATGTGAATGACATACATTCATAAATAAACCAATTAATGTTGGATGCCATCACTTCTATCTTTAACTAATTTCTATCATCCAAAATCTGTAGTTATTCATTCAAATGTATTACATTAAATTGAACTTTATTATATTTAAATTTTGACATATCCACACAATAATTTGAAAATTATGTTCTTAATTATTTAAAACATAGTCAATTAAAGTTGAAAACTATTAAGGTAACTAAGAACTAACTAAATTAATGAAAAGCTTAAGTACACATTTTATTTAAATATAAAAAACATTTATAAATAAATTCTCATTACCAATATAAAAACTATCCATTAATTAAGATTATATGATACAAGTGTAAATAAAAACCGAAATCACCGTTTAGATTTGGGTGGTTTCAAGAAGCCAGTGTTTCTTAAATATCGAACAATAAATGGAGTCGATGACAACGTAACTGCTATTCTAACAGGAGCAAAAACTTTATGCACTGCATAGGCCAAAACAAATGTGCTAACACCAGCTGCAATATTTACAGTCTCTATACTATCATTATCATCTACAGGTACTTCTTCAGTTGGTGCAGTTGCAACAGATCCATCAACTATACTTCCAATATTTAAATTCAGATACTTGATAATTGCCGTCATGTCTACTCCGCTGAAAAAATACACAAATACTTTCAATATTCAAACTTCATTATTTATATCAATATTATTATAACTTGTAAATTTATAGCTCAATTTTATTAAGATATTTTCTGAAAATAAATAATTATATAGTATTTGAAAGGTTATATTAAATTAAAAAAGCATTGTAAAAATGTTAGTAAGTAAAAGTTTTTGGTGTTAAACTAACTAATAAGCATTAAATAATATATTTATTTGACAAACTAATTTAAATTTAAATTAATGAACTTTTTCCCTCCTTGTGAATTGTAACAAATGATTTTATTTAGTTGCCTTTTTAGGAGATGCCCCACCTCTAAATAGGCAACCAATGATAAAAATATTTTTATAAGTTTATCATTATTACATTATGTTTTAGCATAACTTTTGTTAGATAAAAATAAAAATCAATGTTCACTTACCAACAATAAATGAATTATATCAAGTTGTTAAAATGGTTGAAATATTTATGTAGAACATTTAAAAAAAAAAAAACTTCAAAATAATGTTGACCATATTATTGTTCAACCAACTTTTTTTTGTTTTGTATTTGAAATAAACAGTAGTAAAACTACTGATGCAAACAGTGTTTTTGTTTTACTTTTGCCTATATTGTCACTATTCAAATATTCCATATATATATAAAAATTAAAATACGAGACGAATCTTCCATTTTGTTGAAAACTGTAGACAGACCTAAACTTTTGTATCATGAACAAACAATTATATAGAATAGGCTCAAACAAAATGAATAATACATACCTTGAAACAAGTAAGTAGAAGAATCCCAGAGAGGCAAGGGATATGGTAACATGAAAAACAATAACGGTCGCACCATATTCTTTAACAGCTCTTTTCAATTTGTCCTTTTGAGATAGTTGCCCGATAATTTTTTCACTCTTTTTTGTGTTACTAAAATGACTCGAGTTCAAATTTCTTTGTCCAAAACCAACATCACCAATTAATTTGTGTGTGCAATAATCATGCAATTTGTCATTACACCTTTTCAAACAAACACACTTGCAACTGACTAAACTATATGGCCTCAAGTGTATTAATTGGGTCAAACTATATGGCCTCAAGTGTATTAATTGTGTCAAAGAATTAGATGAACTTGAAGCACACCAAAGTTGAGGATTCATTGCAAACAAAAGGTTACTTTTATGCGGAAAAATAGCAACATTGATACCTTTTGATTTCTTTGGAACTATTTTCATTGTGTGATGGTCATGAAGTTCACCAGATAAATATTTATCATCTTGTGACCATTGTCCTCCAGGCATATTTAAATGTACTGGAGCTTTGCTTGGGGTTTGGTATGGATGTGGAACATTTGTTTGCATTACCTTGAAACAAAAACATTTGTGAGAACAACTTTTATGTTATATATATACATATATATCAAATATTGAAAAATATGAACAATTAATGTTAGGATTGACAGTTTATTGGTAAGTTGTGAAATGATGAACTACTTACTGAAGATAATGACACTGTATTGGAAGCTTCATAGACACCAACATGATTATCATTTGGGGTAGATGCGCTGTTGTAACTTTGTCGAGATCCTTGGCTGCCCATAAATCCTCCACCAAATAACTGTGATACTTGATTATGATTGGCCGATATGCGAGCACTTGAAGTGTCTCTTGAACGTTTTCTCGAAAACTGAACCTTAATAAAAAAAAATGAATAAATAAAATGTTAATCTAGATTAAATTTATAAAGAAGAATTTCCTCTAAAGCAAAACTGAGATAGAAGGCCATAGCTATATTAAATAGGACTGAAAAAAGAATTGTTTCAAGTTACCAAATAAAATTATTCTTTACCTTTTCTGATGCCTTGACTTCTTCAATATTTGCTGGCAATTTTATTGCTTCAACGACAGCAGGTGATCTCACAACAGATTGATGAAGATGGTGTTTCTGTTCTCCAATTGTTGGTGAAACTGTGTTGACATTTTCAGCTGAAAACAGTTAATTTCATTTAACAGAGCCTTATACAGTAGCCAAGATTTATACCTTAAATGTTGTACTAAGAAAACTTTTATTCAATGACATTGTAGGGAAATACATAAACGAATCTATCTGTAGAAGTTATTAACTTAATGTGCGTGTGAACAAAATAAATTCAATCTCATGCATAATTACCTCATTAATCATTTCCAAAACCTTGGCCTACAATAAATTACAATAAACATTGGAAATAATACCTATTTTCATCTATGAAATATTCTTTTATGTTCATTATATATTCAAATAATAATTCATGCTGTCATAACTACTTCATTATATGCAAACAATAAATGTCTAGGTTCAATGTGAAACTTATAATTAACTTTTTTGGTTAAAAGAATGAACATTCACTTATCTAAATCTAATAGAACCAAGGATTAAGCCCAGCAAAAATAATTAGCCAAAGTAATTGGTCAAAATTTGTAAAAAATTTATGCCAAATAATAAGTACATGAAAATAATTTTCATACATAGGCAATATTATGATTAAATAAACAATTTATTAAAATTTAGGTAAAATTGAGATAAGACTATCTCTAATGAAACACATAAAATTAGCTGAAAAACATACCGAAATGCCCTAAAAGACAATGCTATACCTTGTGTTTGTAGGCACAAACTAAAATAATTTAAAAATTTTGTCCAAAAAAATCAACTGAAATCGTCAACAAAGCATTGAATTTTGGGAACATTTGTGTTTATTTTCAACTATTTTCATGTGATTTCTTGGAAAAGAATCCATTAAATAAAGGTTTCACACTTTACAACCAAAGACAGAACCACATTACTTGCAAGAATTGAAAGCAAAGTTTGCCTTTATCAAGGAACTTTTGGATGAACCCAAACATGGTTGATTTGCAATTTAGTTTTCGCAATTCATGCTTTGCCAAAATTTTCGTCTTACCACATTGCAATAACGTGTAGTTTGCCTTCCTCTTCTGGACAGTGCCGGGTTTATTTGAGGGAAAGAAAAGGTGGCAACTTCATTGGAACTTATTACGTGAGGTTTGCGTTCCTTTCTTGGATATTTTTGGCACATTGCCCTAAAGCAATGTCTTGTGGGCTGTAATCGGGCTACTGTTGATTATAGTGGGACAAAATTGTCATTTTTATTTGTTCATCACAAAATTCAATTTTGAGAAAACATCATCTTTATTATAATTTTTTTAAAAATGAGAAAATATCACTCCAACTGTGGACTTGCATCATTTCAACACCAGGGTGCCAAAATATATTTTTTATTTCAAAGAAGACATTAATTTTTCCCTCTTTTGGGCTTTAGGCTTCAGCATTGTCCACTACAATTCCTATAGAGCATGTGGTAAATATAGTTTTCACTACAGAAATACAGTTGTTTAAAACAATTTTTGGTTAAAGATGACAACAAACATTGTTTTTGGCACACTACTCAACACTTAAGAGAAATATCCCAAAAAATATTTTTCCTCTTCCAAAACCTAAAATGCTCTGAAGCATGTTTACCTGTTCAGGCATATTTATGAAAATAAAAACTGAAAATGCAAGAAACTAATGTCTCCAAGGACATTAACAAATGGCAAAACTATACAATGGCTATGAAAATATATCTAAATGTACAACAATGATGTATTCTGGAAGTCACCACACAGGCCACGGCTTATAAAATTCTTAAAAAATAATTTTCTTCCGAAATTCTTAGGAAAGTTAAGGAAAGTTACAGAAACTTGCCTAGCCTTACCTAACCCAAGTTACCCAACTCTCTTATACATACAGATAACAGATTACAGAGTGTAAATATATAAGTAAGAGGAACTTTAAAAAAAATTAATGGCGGAAGTGCATTTTCAATTTACGATATATAACATGTAATAACTAATTTAACATTGCATTTATTTCAATTTTTTTAAATGAATATATTTCATTATATTATAATTTACAATTTTGATAAGTTATTTTTGGAAAAAAAATTGATGAAACTTCACAACAGCTATGTCTTTTCAAGACAATGGCATATTAAAACACCTTTGTTACTTTAATAATTTTTACCATTTTTTTGGGAGTTTTTTTTATAGATCCTCTTATTTATATATAAACTGTGACTGGATATATGAGAGAGTTGGGTTAGGTTACCTAACAAAGTTTTTGAGAACTTTCAAAAGAAAGTTCATTGTTCTAATAAGACGGTCGTAAAAAAAATGTAACCGTTGTAAAACTTTACCACAAAAATCTATTATTTTGTAGTGCTTATATAGATTGACCTAATAAATAATTAAATATGTAAGTGTCCTCTAAGCAGGGCATTGCTCAAGCTGCCATTCTAGTGATTACACCATTAGAATTACTAGTGGAAGACACTGCTGACGGCAGGCCACAGCTGAAGCAAGGTCTAAAATTTAACACTTTCCAAGTTACCGCATGACCAAAAATTGAGAAATCAGCTCATTTCAATGGAGGAAAGGCGATTATACACATGTATTAAGTTTTACATAAACCTAAGAGCTAAAGCTGATTTTTATAATCTACCACTTAGAAAATCAACTAATGAAAACTTCACAATCAATGTTGAATGTTGAGAGTTCATTGATTTAAGTGCAGACTAAAAAGAAATTGCTTATAATTTGTGTAACTATTTTTACGTACCTGCTAAAGTATGTTTGGATGAACTGGAAATAGATGATAAAGCTGAAACTACAGCTCTATGTGTTGACAAACCCCTCACAGCAATTCCAGACATTACAAATTAATGGTAATGGTAATTCGAAATGAAAGAAAATTTGCTTCGTACAACCTAATCCACTGAACTGATAAGCAAAGATTACAATGTTTTGATTTTGGTTGGGCAAGTCACATTTATGATTGTTAAAGTTGCCAGTTGTTGCTAGACAAACAGAAGTTATTTCATATCAATAAACACAGCGGATCTAAAAAAAAACATTATTCAATCAATAAAATCATCAATTACTAAATTGTTAATTAAAGTAAACAATTTAGATATAAGAATATTTTTTTAAATATTTTTATTGATGGTAATTGGTAGATAGTTCTCCAAAAGAAATCTGTGACATAAGGGACACCAATTACATTTGGTTACATAAGGTATTGTTCTTATCTTTCTTTTTTCTTTACGAATCGTTACAAAAACAATAATAATTAACGTTGCTTTCATTGATCCATATTCATATAGTTGTCGTTGTTTGATTTACCTTTAACATTTTTTTAATGTTTACAAAATAAATAATTTTATTCTTAGGGAACTTTGATCTAAATAACCTATAGAAGTATTTATGCTTATATAACTTGCAACTTTTGCAATTTGTCCGCAAGGCATATAACAATAGCACAAGTGTGGTAAGCTCTCTGATAGTTGAATGTGGGTTACCTTACTTGTGTTATTATCCTTGAACTTTCTATTGCTATTTCAATGGATTAAATTATTTAATCTCAGAAGGTTTTTTACCATTAGCATGATCTGGGTGAACATAAAAAGTTGAAAACAATTGTGTGCACTAAATCTTACACAATTTCATGTGTGTATGTCTATTCTTTCATTCCATCACGTACACGTATTATACACCTCGAACGACTAAAATGTTTGTATGGTTTCTTATAAGAATTACTTGTAGATGTTATGTTTTGTATAAGTAGCTAATGGTGCAAGTCAAGTTTAACTATTGATTGATATTTTATTTCGAATTGATTGGTTTATTGTTTTAAATTTCACATGGTTCAACTGCAGATTTCGTGAATATCGTGCAAAAATCGGACGTTTATTCATCGATTCTTTTAATAGTTTTAAAATTGTTTAAACTGTAAATAAATATCCAAAAGCTTAATTTGTACTAAAAAGGCAATGACTTCACATTCATGTTAAGAACTTGAACAATGGAGCTGTTAACCATTTTAATATGAGTTAATCTTGACTATACAATTTTAACGTAAGTATCTTCTTTTGTTAAAATTTAGCTCATCGGTCCCAGCGGACCAGGCTATGGGTGCAAGTGCAGCACATTCACCGCCAGGTCTTGCCAACAGCATATGGTGCTCCAAGATATGTTTATTTGGTCATCAGTAAAACTTTCCACCATTTACCTTTCAATCCATACAAAATATCGTTTAGATTACACGATCTTTAATATATAGTGAGCTTGTGACATTATCTATTACACTATTTACATGACTTTTAGTTTAGAATAGCGTGCTAGCTCTAGCTATAACAATATATTGCTTGACTATTCCATATTTCATTCATTGTCTTCCAGTTCTATTCAACAAACATGTGATTTCATTTTACCAATGTATTGGCGTATGACATTACTAACCACTTCATAAGGCAAAAACAGTAACTACTTTCACTTTTTGCATATTATTCCACCAACTCTGAACATTTATGTTGGATCATTTACGTTGTTCCAACGTGGGAATCCAGGTTACGTATGTCAAGCACTTGGTAGAAACGTGTCAACCACGTGGTGGAATAACATTCTCACTTGTAGCCTATTCCCACGCTGTTTCCAAGTGAAATTTCTTGCTTGTATTTATTTCACATTTACTTTATTATCATCGAGTATTCATTCTTTCTCAACCATAAACAAACAAATAATAATATTATTAAAATAAAAATAATAACAGTAACAAATATAAATAATGAAAATAACAATATTAAAAACCAAAAACAACAACATAAGCACACAATTTTCAATTACAAAGAATAATATGAATAATAAAACTACAAAAAATTAATTTCACCTTAAATTATTGTTTATCTAAAACATCAACTCAATATTAAAACATCAACTCAATGTTTTAACTGTATGCGTAAAACATATTACATATTGTCATTATTATTGAAGAATAATAACTGTTGTATTGAAAAAATGTTGACATGCGTTAAAATCAATATAAACCAAAACTCAAGATTGTCAATTGGTCAAAACATTTGGGTTGCAGTAATTTAATAAATTATGTGTCTGTGCCAAAAATAATTTGGCATCTCTATGGTGAAAGCATGTAACATATGTAAGGTCTTATGAGTATGCTTGACGATCGAGTTTGATTAGCATTATATAAAGTGGACCATGACACAGACACACACACACACACACACACATACATACATACATACATACACACACACACACACACACACACACACACACACACAAATGTTTTTGCTTTAAAGTATCAAATATAGACCAGAAAACAAGCTTTCATTTGCTTGGAATAAAATTCTCTCTAAGCCTTCAAAATTTATTTTGGTTAATCATGAATTTGAATTTAAATTGACAAGTTTAAAAACTCCTAAAATGTCTTATTTAAAGAAATATAAATTGTTGGCAAAAAATTCTATCAAGCAGTTATTTCATTTGTTTTAAATAAACTCTTTTCTAAAACTTCAAATAAAAATTTCGATTAACTATGAGTTTAAAATTTGTTATAAAAACGTATGGTTTAATAAGTAAATACTGATTTCACAAAAAATCTTTAGTAACACCAGCGTAGAATGTCATGTTCTTTATTAAGCTGTGTTTGAAAAACCAGTTTCTATACGTAACCTCTGATTATTGTTGGGATTGTTGTTGTTGTTGTTGTTGTTGGGACAGTGGATGATTTGTAGACACTACCAAAATTTTCATTTTTTCAAAATAAAGAAAAATATTAATTTTACAGAAAAGTTTTTTAAAATGAAAATGAAGAACATGACATTCTACTCTGGTATCACTAAAGTTTTTTTTTATTAAACCAATAATTTACTTATTAAAACATACATTTTATTAAACAATTCAAATTCATGCAGGTTAACCGAGATTTTTATTTGAAGGTTTAGAGAAAAGTTTATTTAAAACAAATGGAAGAACAATATATTCAAAGGTAGAATGCCTGATTGACTTTTTGCCTAAAATCTATACTTTAAATAATAGACATTTTGTGAGATATTTTTATTATAAACAAGTGAAAGAAAAGGTCATTATAATAACATAAACGATTTCATTAAAAAAACTGTTTTAACATAAGCACACAGATTTTAATTAACTAACTGTTTTAATTAATTAATTAATTAATTAATCAATGATTTAATCAACTGTTTTAACATAAGCACACAGATTTTAATTAACTAACTGTTTTAATTAATTAATTAATTAATCAATGATTTAATCAACTGTTTTAACATAAAAACACAGCTTTTAATTAGTTAACTGTTTTAATTAATTAATTAATTAGTTAATCAATGAATTAATTAACTGTTTTAACATAAAAATAAAGCTTTTAATTAAATAACTGTTTTAATTAATTAATTAATTAATTAATTAGTATATCAATGAATTAATTAACTGTTTTAACATAAAAACATAGCTTTTAATTAATTAACTGTTTTAATTATTTAGTTAATTGGTTACTTAATTAATTAATTAATTAATTCTTTAATTAACTGTTTTAACATAAAAACACAGCTCCTAATTATTTAATTAATTAATTAACTGTTTTAACATAACAACCCTGTTTTTAATTCATTAACTGTTTTAATTAATTAGTTAATTAATTAATTATTTAATTAACTGTTTTAACATAAAAACGCAGCTTTTATTTTTTTTTCTTTGGACCGAAACCAAGGAAAAAAAACTACCAAGTCAGTCTATAAGCAAGGCTAACTGGTAGATTATGTGGGAGTTGGACCCACTAAAAAACCTAAATTCTGGAACAGAC
>JARUHE010320772.1:0-11447 GCA_031471125.1 Archaeomysis grebnitzkii | reverse complement strand
TCATAGTATACACATACACACCTATATTCAACCAATGTATCAACACTACCACCCATATCCACTCATAGGATCCACATACACACCCATATTCACCCATAAGCACATATACTTCCCCACATATACACACATGGTCGAGCAGTCATAGAAATAGATGTGCATATAAACATAAATTTTTATTGACAGGATCATTTTCTGTCTATCATGGGAAATGAACTGAAGTTGTATTTGATACTACATAAAATATTTTTATAGCTTTTATTAAAGAGTATATACAGATATACAATATTTTTGCATACAATGAACATACAAAATATATTTGATTTAGTTCATGTTTTCTTATACATTTTCTGAGTTTTGTTTTATTACAAATATAAACAGAATTTTTCTTTTAAAAAGTATGATCTGCTTTCATCCATGAAATTATACAGAGCAAAAAAATCTGCAATTGTTAAAGGTAGTTGAAAATTGTAAAAAACAGTATACAACATATTGATAATATAATTATTTTCATATTTAAATTTAATAATAAAATATAACAATAATTAGAGTACAATTTTTCTCACAACAATATAATAAAAAAAATATATTTTCATTTCAGCTCGACGTGAAAATGGATTTGCGTGACGCAGAATGGATTGGCGTTCGGTAATTGCGTGATGCCACACTTCGCCTGATGTTGTAATTGGCGCGAAAAAATTGGCGGCAAAATCAATGAAAATAATTCAATTTTGGTGAAATAAATTTCGTGTCAAAGAGTCTGTTTGTGTGAAGAAAATATAATCCTACTCTTAGGAGTAATTATAAAATTTATTTTATAAATAATCCTTTTTATGATTAATTATTCAATTGTATTCTTATAAAAAACATGTTTATAAATATTTCGACTTTTATGATTAATTATAAAATGATATTTTATAAAAAAAAATGTCGAATTCTCTAGTAAATCTTACCAAACATTAACATGAACCTAAATTCTCATTTATGTAAACTTGACTAATAAATAAACGTTAATTTAAGAAAGATATCACTAAAAAATAATAAAAAATAATAATTTTACAATAAAATAATTTTATAAATACAAAATAAAAAAATTGGAAAGCCTTTCTAAATTTTATTTCAACTTTCATTAATTATGCAACAAAACGTTAAAAATTAATGGGCAATAAAATAGATTGTTTTCAAATGCAAAACAGTTGCTTGGAATTACAATAATTAATGGTCATTAACCTTTCACGATTAATTTTAAAAAAAATTTTCAAAAGATAATTAAGCAAAAACTTTTAAAGTTCATTAAAATTAAATTAAATGCACAATAAAAATAAATTTAATGTTATGCAGGAGATACATCACACGATATTTTATATCTTTATATTTTTAATAGTACTTCGCTAGAATTAAACTAAATAAATATACATCAAAACGTACAATTCTGAAAATTGTTTCAAGTTTTACTGTAGGTATGTCAGTAATTATTAAATTCTGGATTCATTTCTTGGAAGAAACTGTAGTATTCCATTTCTAACATTTTTGAATATAGAATATGTATATGCATGCCATGGATGAAGAAAGTAATTATATTTTTATTTATAATGTACGTCAATGTTTATTATTTAGGAAATAAATTCCCAAAATATTATATATGACGTTACTGTTTTGAATTTTTAATATTTAACGTGAAGATAAGCCTATTTATTGAACTGTAATTCCTGAAGGTAATATTGCCTCGTGCAATAAGGTTGGTTTTTAAGACTAACTTGTATGTAATATGAGCCTTACGGCACCAATTAGTTAGGTGTTGAAAAGTTGAGTAATGATCAAATATTTAAATGTATAGAATAATTGTTACAAAATTCTCGGTAATTGACATGATTCAACTGAAACCAGAATGAGTAACGAAGCAAAGCATGACTCACAAATTACAAGTTGTTAAATGACATGTTTCAACAGGACTGTGATTCCATTCACACCCAATCAACATTAACATTAAAACGGATTGTGGAAATTACATAAAAATTACATTTCAATAACATATTGTGTTTAAATATAGCATAAAGGCTCAAGTCATTGAAATTATCAGCAAAACAGTATCTTATGTCTTACTTGCAGGGCATATCCCCGTTGGGTCTAAACTGGTTTATAATAAAGTTTGTTCTTGTAAAAGACTCGTAAATAATTCCATACATAACGTTTGTCGTCTATATTAAACCATAAATTATACTGTATTGTTATTGTAGAAAATTCAGTTTAAACACAATTGATAAAACGTCGTTTTCTCTAATAGAGTGTTCGTGTATTTGTCGACCATACCGCACTTACAATGAGCTTCCTTTAAACAAAAAATAGATTTTCTTATCAATATTTTTGTTTGAAAATCCTTTAAAATGCTAAATAGAAATGCAATATTTGTACAATTAAAAAAGTGGCTAACATTTAAACAAATTTATTCAAATGACATATTTTACTCGAATAATGAATTTATTATAAACATAGAGACAAAATTATACTTCGCATTCTAACCTAAAAGAAGATCACATTTTTTTTTAAATCCTATTAAAAGTTACAAAAAATGTAACATAAATGTCACATTGAAAGACGTGTTTTTCTGTACAATAGTTTTGTTTATATTTAGGCGTTGGATGTTTATGAATACACAGCCTGATTCAACGAGATAAAATCACAAATATAAATAAAAGTCCAATAAATAAAAACAAAAAACAAATTAAAAGAATTAATGGAATTTTTAAAAGTTTTGATAGCTATGTCTAACCTAATGCAGAACATTTTTTATCTCTCCCAAAAAACTGCTAAACATGAGCAGTCAAAATAATATGACGCCAGCTGACGTCATGGGTTGCCAAAATAATAAATGGTTGTCTAAAAAAGTTCCAAATTTACATAAATTTCCCAGAATTTCTCCCCCAACGGAATTCTTTATGATTGTGAAATTAAGCATATAATTATGGACGCCAGTGGTTCGGAAATTATGGAGAAAAACAAATAAAAAGAAGGACAATGATAAGAAATGTTGACAAATGGATGTATTTCATTGTCCATTTCCTTATGATGGAGTTCATTACTTTGCTACAGTTTAACTCGTTGGTTATTTGCATTTGTAGTTGAATGTTCTGTCTACTGCAATGTATAAATAATGCAAGAATAAAATAATACACTTAATCAAATACAATAATATAACAAATATATAAAACAATATAAATATATAAAACAATATAAATATATAAAACAATATAATTATATAAAACAATATAAATATATAAAACAGTATAAATATATAAAACAATATAAATATATAAAAAAATATAAATATATAAAACAAAATAAATACATACACTATATCCATAAGTATATATATTTGTAGTATATTCATTCATACATACATGTTTGCAACATGTTCATAAGTACATACATGTTTACAGTATATTTATACGTACAAACATTTTCACAGTATATTCCTACGTACATACTTGTTTACAGTACATTCATAGGTACATACGTGTACATGCATGTTAACTAAAAAAAGGAAAACACAACATAAAGTTCAACAAAAAAATACATAAATACGTTTACATACATCAATAAAAAACAGACCGTATGCTAAATGAAAATATTGAAACAAATTGAACTTTAGAAAAAAGTTTTTCATTATTCAAAATAGAAATAAATTTTGAATAAAATAGGAAATATATTTTCAGAATTATAATCCAGGTAGTCTATTCAAACTTTTCAGTTTGTATGAAAATATAATACCAGCAATTTCTATGGTTCAGATACAACAGATATAAACATTGAACCAATCATTAAAGATAAATTGTAGAGAACCTACAATTTCCGTAAATTTGTCAATGATTTGAAAAAATGGAGTTAGGTAAATAACTGAAACAAAATTATACCATTGGGTTATAATCGCTTCCTAAATAAATTTTAGGACTTAATTTCAACATATGAACGACATTAAATATAATCGCACCATTTGTGAAACAAAACATTAGTTTTTCTATGGAATTAGGACACTGCATCAATTATTTTCCTGACACTGAGGATACAAGATGTATATTTGTAATTCAGGTAGCAAATTAGCAGAACCCATTTACGTATGTAGGCCTAAGCAACCCTAATAGATGTATGTCAAAATAAGTAAAACATATTCCATACATCAAAGCTATAATTACCAACCCTCTATTAATGTTGCCCTGTCTAGCCTATATAAGCTTGACCCTGTAATTTATAATGATCTGTTCAATAGGGTGAATTCGGCCTAACATTGGCTCTACTAACACACATCTATCACCAACTCGATCTTAAATAAATTGACTTTAATCTAGTAATGATAACGCGTGTTGTCGTTGATTATCATATGTTAAAAGGCTAATGCACATTATTATTCATTTTAATACCATACAATCATATGTTATTATTCAGATAAATTCTTTGAACATATATTTAAATGATAATGTATAGAGTGAGAAACATTGAAAAATTGTATAGTTCTATACAATATTTTATTACTATAATTGTGTTTTATGAAATATGTTAGGTTTAGAATAATTTAGGTTTAAATATAGTTCTAGCAATGCTAATTTGATAATTATATTACTGTAATATATGGCAATGTATTAATGTTATTTATGATCAAATTTTTTTGAAATATTTTAAAATATTTATATATTTATTTAAACAAAACAGAACAACATTCCATTTAAACAGAACCTTTCACTTTATTTGAATTATTTGTTCAATTTTATACTGTTTTATTAAACACCAACATTTGTTGATTCCCTACAAACAACATATATTGCAGAAATATATACTATTTGTATATTGACTCGTATACAAATAGTATTGAAATCGTATGTAATTACACTTTAAATGTTTGTCAAATTAATTGACTCTCCAATTATGCAATGAGAATGCAATTATCACTAACCTTAGTATACAAATAATTATGGAAGACACCACAAAAAAACTAGCGACCCTGAAGCATTGCATTTGAGATACAAACAACAGGGACATAACAGATGGGAATTAACGATATATGAAACATTATTAATTAACAGATGAGGACCTTAATTAATAATGTCAAAGTTGATTGATATCTTTGGCATAAATTTTACACTTTTAACACTTTCCGGTTTATAAAAGAGAATTACAGATAAATTATAATGTATTGATCATACTATCAGATGATAAGACTATATAACATTAATACAAACAAGTATACAAGCTAGAACAAAAAACAGTAAATAACATAAAACAACTTAAATCATAAAAGTAAATGACATAAATCACAACAGTAAATAACATAAAACATAACAGTAAATAACATAAAACATAACATTAAATAACATAAAACATAACAGTAAATAACATAAAACATAACAGTAAATAACATAAAACATAACAATATATAACATATAACATTCTAAATCATAGCAGTATACAGTATAACACAAACCAATATAGTTTACGGCATAGAGTATATGAATAAATCTAAACTTATTGATGCTAATTAAACTGTCTAAGTCAGTTTTGTTTATAAAAAAATATTTAATTAAAAAAATACTTTATAATAAATTGGTTTTTATTAAAAATAAAGTTTCCTTCCATCATCAATACAGTTTTAAAAAATACAATTTCTCATTTTTTTTTAAAATAGTAAAACAATTTAGTTCTTAACAATTTATAATATTTTCATTTTTATTTTCAAAATTTATTTACTAATAAACTAACATTTTATTAAATTGAAACAACAAAAATTAACTATTTGTATTAGACCTAAACACAATATTTATTTTTTTTATTGAAAATAATAAAACAACATTCTTAGCTTTTCATAACTCTCTTGGATTTTTCTCTTTATAGTACTTTTTTGGGCTTTGATTTTAATTGGTTTCTACTTTTTAGGCGAAAACTATTTTACTAGTTCAGTTTTACTATTCTTCAAAAGTTTATTGGGTACTATGGAAAACTATAACAAAGAGATTGAACTGCAAATAATAGAAACATGTAACAATGTAATATGCTATAACACAAATATGTTTCAAAGAACAATAGTTTTTTTTTGTTTTTCTATTGTTAATTCAAGACAAAAGTATATACTTGTTTTTCAATTCTCCAATTCTTAAGAAAAAAGAATAAATTCATGAGTTTTTAATTTTTGCTAATATACAGTTTTTTGTATTTAAAGATCATTTATAATATATAACACAAATAATTGAACTATAATATATACAGGTTTTGTATTTAAAGATAATTTCAAATCTATAATACATTCAGTTTTTTGTATTTAAAGATGATTTCAAACCAATAACACATACAACTGCATATTGTAATATACTTAAATAATCAAACTTTATTGTCTTGTAAATAATTATAATAATAACTTTCCTCAAACTTCCTAAACTTATCAACATAATAACACATTTTTTTCAAGACAATAATAACAAATAGTTACTTTGTATACAGATTTTTAATGGAATAAGAAAGTTAATCAAGTCTTTTATCTTATTTATAAAAAAAAATAAGTTACATTTCAAAATAATAACTTTCTTATTAATACATTTTCTACATCATATTTTCCTTAAATAAAGATTAATTAAAAATGCAAAGGTAAAATAAAACGTGATTTTATGTTTAATTTATTTATGAACAAGTAATGGAATAATTCCAAACTTGAATACAAAGCAATTAATAAATTACAAATAAGCAACCGAATGCAAAAGACAAACAATTGCATGTGATGGCTCCATAAAAGCACAAACCTCCCCAATAAATTCAGGCGTTATTTCAGAGGTGTTATTTACTTGTATTTATTTCACATATATCGACACGCCAAATAAATGCAACACAGCCACAATTGTGGACAAATTTTGGTTATTAAAGAAATCTCACGCCTCTTGGACACGCGCCATTGTAATTCCAGGCGGTAGAAATCCACATTTATGGTGGGAATTAAGGCGTGTGGGTGGGTGGTGGACTTACGCGTGGGTGTGGGTGTGGGTGTAGAGCCTCCCACATCCAAACATCTGTCCATGAGTCCCCCTCGTCACCTTTATTAAAAGAAAACCTCCAAAACAAAAGAATTAACAGAACCTCAATTACTTCTCTCTCTCTCTCTTGGATTTGTATTGATTTGCAGTAATTGTGAGAACGTTTTTAAAAAAGTTGGACAGCAAAAACCTTTTTGAAAATAATTGCTGAGCAAAAAAACTTTAAAAATAATGCTGAATAATATAAAATTTAAAGAAAAGTATGTAAATGTGCATTTTACACCAAACATATTTCAACTAGAACATTTTTTCAATGTCGTAAAAATATATACTTTTATTAATTTATATATTGCACTATTTGTGCACATTTTCGTAATTTCAATACATTCTTTAATAAGACAACTTTTTTGTATAGAAAATTTAATTTCCTAACATAACTTTTTTTCTGGTATTACAATAATGGAAGTGTTTTCAAGTTAAAGTTAAAAAATAATTCACATCAAGTTCATAAATCCTTCAATTAATATTGTTTTTTCAGGAAATAAAATTTGTTATTGTAGCATGTTACTGTCATTTGTTATTGTAACTATTTTATTTAATCCATAATTCATTAAACAATTAAATTATATTTTATTAGTTAACAAATTATTTTTTATAAGAATTTAACTTTTTAAATGGTGGTCAAAAGTTTGTTTTATACCTATTAGCCCAAGACTTTTTATTAATTTAAGTAAAAGAAAAACAGTTTTATGGCCAATAAAAACTCGACATGATTAATATATAACTAACGGAATAAGTTTATAATGATTCGTTTAATAATTTTGACATAAATAAACATTGGAATTGTTTCACATAATTGAAACTCATCTTATAACAAAGAAATCGACATTTAAATTCAAAAACATAAGAAAGACAAAACAACAAAAAATAACAAAAATGAGTAAATACCATAAAAAGCAAAATAATTAAACGGCATAAATATAAAAAATAAGTTAACATCATAGATAGAAGAAAAAGTCAGCATCATAGAAAGGAGAAATAAGTAAACATCATAGAAAGAAGAAATAATTAATTATCATAGAAAGAAGAAATAAGTAAACATCATAGAAAGAAGAAATAATTAAACATCATAGAAAGAAGAAATAATTAATTATCATAGAAAGAATAAATAATTAAACATCATAGAAACAAGAAATAATTAAACATCATAGAAAGAAGAAATAATTAAATATCATAGAAAGAAGAAATAATTAATTATCATAGATAGAAGAAAAAGTCAACATCATAGACAAAAGAAAAGTAGATTAATTCATAAAAAAAAAACCAGAAAACTTAGCAAATTTTCAGTTTGAATTACATTTCTGATCGGAACTAAATTTCTTTTAATCAACTCAAATCTTTTCAAATTGAAGTTTTAAAAATAATTTACGCAAAATTGGATTTTTAACAAAAGTTTTTTTTGCGAATAAAATATAAACTTAGTAAAACTTTTTCTTGACTTTGCTGGAAATGAATTTACATTTTTTCGACAATTATTTTTCATTTTGTTATTACCGAAAGTATTTTATTATTCCGCATTAAAATAATAACTTTCTAAAGTATAACTGAAACAAGTGTTACCATTGTTTTTTAAGGAAAGTTAATTATTTATTAAAGTTGTATATTCAATAAAACTTTGTCTTAACCTTATTAATGTTTTAAATATTTCAAATAAGACATAACATATTTATAAAATTAATGAATAATTTATGAATATGTTAATAAGTAAGAATTGCCATGACTAATCACATTTTTAGGGAAACATGCAACAAAATGATTAGAAATTTTTGACTTTTTTATTATTTAATAATTAACAATTATAATTATTATATTATAATTATTATAATTAAACTTATTCACTAATGATCAAAACCAATTACTGAGTTGTTTATTCTAATTATTGTAACATTATAATAATAATTAATTTTTAATATCATAATTATTTTTAGTTGATTCTTAACTTCAAGTATGAATCTTTCAAAAGTAGAAAACATTATTGAAACAATGTTTTTTTTAATAATAAAAATGTTTGTTATAAAAAACTCATCTTTGTTCTTGAAATTAGTTTTGTATATTGTTGACAAGCACGACTGCTATAGCTTAGTTAACTAAATACAAATACAAAAAAAATATTTAAAAGTAAAAAAAAACATAATAGCTATGAATTTTTAAGCAATCGAATTTAATTAATTATCAACTAAGTTAGAAAAGATGAAAGTTTTGACAAGCTTAAAAAGTTTTAAAAAAAACTTATTGTTAACAAAGAACAATATTGGTTTATTAATCAAAATTATTATTATTATTATAATTAATCAATATTGAACTTTAATAAAAGTCAATACAGCAAAAAATTAATTGAATGACTCAAGTATTCATTACAAAATATTAACCCTCTAACGCATTGTTAATTATTGCCTTAAGTACTAAACTATATTGAAATTATCATTCAAAATAATCCTTACTGTATGTGATGAATGCGTCCTTATAGCACTAAGAAACTAAAGATTATCTTATTTAATATGGTATGGTTATAAGAAAAACTTTAAGAAATACACATAAAATCCAAGGTAATAAAGAGAAGGTAGATGAGAATTCAAGTCTACCAATTTAAATGTATTCAGTTATCTAAAAATCTTACTGACAAAGAACCATAAAAAGTATTGTACAATAAATACACAAATCTATAAAAAGTGAATAAAAAAATCACCGACAATAATATAACATAAAATGATTGGTTATAAGAAATATAAAAATAATAAAAATACTACAAAACACCAACAATAAGTTATAAAAACAGTTTAGAAGCTTCTAATAAAAAACAAAATGCTTTAAGAAACATTTGGTTAGTTCAATTTGTTCAAAAATGGAGAAATAATAACTGCTTATTTTAGATAAAAGGGTTTTTAAACATTTTATAATGGTCTTTGTGTGAATTAACTTATTTTTAAATTCCAATAAATAAATATTGAAACAAAAATATATTTGAACCAATCAAAATCATTCAACACAAAGACACATTTTAACTGCCATGAACCACAGACAGGCTTTTAAAAATCCATATTTGCTAATTAACGTCAAAACGTAAAGGTTTTCCAGAATTTTCGAAGCAGGAAGAAGTTCCAAGGACTTCCACAGAGTAGGCCTATTGGCTTACTCAAGAAAGAAAAGGCTTAGCGAATATGAAAGGAAATACTTTAGGTATTAGAATTCTTTTGTCATAAATTAATAGTCTTACAAAGGATATTTGTGAAAATTTGTTAATAATGGAATTGTCAGGTGAACTTCTTTTGTTGTTTAACTGAAGTTTAATTTAATCAATTATTAGAATAAATATCTACTGTACACAATATTAAACGAACTTTGTACTTAAATGCCTGCAAGTTCACCAAGACTTGACATTCATTTTATGAAAGAAAAATAAATTAGATACAAGTATGTAACATTTCAGAAACACATTATTTTATTGATTATGTATTGAATATTTATTATTTATTTGATATGTATTTGTTATTTATCTATGTTTGGTGAAGATATACAAAGTTATGATAAGTTATCCCGGAAAAAGGAAATTTACCCACAAAAATAAATTGTGTCTGTCATTGTTGTGCAAAAGAAAGTAGGAAAATAGGCAATAAAATGACTTCATTATTATGAGTCATTATCGTATTACCGTTAGACGTAATTTGGAAAAAGGGAACATAAAGTAATTAGGAAAAGTAATTGTATGGAAGTGTTGAGTAGGAACATTTATTTATTATTTGGCTGAATTAGATTATTCAAGATTGTCTCATTTATCAATTTATACACTAATATAAATTAGCAAAATGGAGTGGATAATATCAAAGATATGAATATAATAATACTTTTCATGTATTAATGTAACATTGAAACTAAATAAAACTGTATTAATTAAAGGTATTAAAAACATTACAGCAAAAGTTTGTGTTGAAAAAGTAGTTTTCTTATCTTATAAAAAAAACATCTCAAAATGGCGGTAAAATGTGGTTATTAATTACCTTAACCAAGAAGCTGTTTGTCCAGATTTGTTCAAGACCCACTGAAGCATGAAATGTGTGTGGTATATCTAATTGATGTTGGTGAGTGAATTCACCTCAGAGTTGACCAGAAATTTAGGACAACCAGAACAGTTTGTTTGAACTTAAAAACAATACCTCCAAAAATAATTCCAATTGACATCTAAAAACAAAGATCACCTGTAAATAAAATTCTTGAATTCGATGCTAACAAATGCATGCATACACATTGTTTACATATACATAAATATATAAAGGGTAATTTCCACAATCTAAAAAAGTTTTTTATTTCATTATAAATAAACAAAGTACGTTTCGGAGGGCAACCCACCTCCATCAGCAAAAACAGCTGATGAAGGTGGGTTGCCCT
>JARUHE010320750.1:0-11449 GCA_031471125.1 Archaeomysis grebnitzkii | reverse complement strand
CATTATCGTCATTATCCTCATCATTATCGTCATTATCGTTATTATTATCATTATCATCATCATTATCATATTTTTTGTCATCATTATCGTCATCAGTATCGTAATTTACGTCATTAGTATCTGCATTAACGTCATTAGTATCTGCATTATCATCATTATCATCATTATCGTCATTATTATAATTATCATCGTCATTATCGTCATTATTGTCATTATAGTCATTAGCGTCATTATCGTCATTATCGTAATTATTATTATCATTTTGTCATTATCGTAATTATCATCATTATCATCATTATGGTCATTCTCGTCAGTAATATTGTCATTATCATAATTACCATCATCATCATTATCGTCATCATTATCATCCTTATCGTCATCATTGTCATAATCATTATCGTTATTATCGTCATCATTATCGTGATCATTATCGTCATTATTATTATCATTATTATCGTCATTATCGTCATCATTACCATCCAGACAGTTTACTCAAACTTTATTTTTTTCTTACTAAAACTTTACGAAATGTAAGCGTTTCTGTGCAGACAAGTGATGAAAACCTCACAACATTTTGTAAAATTTAGGTAAGAAAAAAGTAGAGCTTGCTAAATTTTTACTTTTTATTTCAGATTATTTGCTCAAACTTTACTTTTTTCTTGCCGAAACTTGACAAAATTTAACCGTTTCTATACAGACAAGTGACGAAAACCTCACGACATTTTGCACAATTTTAGCAAAAAAAAGTAAAGCTTGGTTGCTGAGTTTTAATTTTTCTTTTAGATTATTTGTTCAAACTTTACTTTTTCTTGCCAAAAATTTACGAAAAATAACTGTTCCTGTGCAGACAAGTATGCCTTGCCTGTATTAGAACAACACACTGGGCAACATATATCATGTCAAAATTGTTTTGTGATTTAAATTTCAAATTAAGGCATTTCAGAACCAAAGTCACTTCAAATTAATACAAGTTACCTCGTGCAAAAGATAACTTGTATTATTTAAAAATGGCCTCCGTTTCAAAATGCCCCAATTCACAGTTTAAATAACAAAACAATTCTAACACAATACAAGCTACCTCCTGTGCTATTCCAAAACTTTTTAATGAAAAACAACATCTGTTTTTTTTGGCGTAATTATCTTAGATTTCTTGAAGAACTCCGTCGTTTACCTTCCTGGACGTAGCATCGGCTTAAACTGAACACCTATGGATTTATTTTTGTTTTATTTATAGATGTTGGTTAAATTTATCAAACAATAAATGGATTTATTTTTGTTTTATTTATAGATATTGGTTAAATTTATCAAACATTAAATAAAGAACGTATATACATTAACCTATAACAATATGTTAACGATACAGATATATTCAAAAAGAAAAATAGTCATTTTAATTTATAAATACAAAGCTATGCAAGATGAAGACATAGCCGACACCTTTAAATACATTAACGCCCTAAGGATTATTGCCAGTCAACTATAGACATATAATTTGGAGTTTTTCAAATATTTGTCCATAGATATAAATATAATTATTTCAAGAAATAAGATTTCGTTTATACTTTAAAAGTGTTTTCAACAATGAAAATAAATTAGCTGGGTACTGTTAATTTTGTTCAAATCTTAAACAAATAAGGATCTTAGCAAATGTCGACATAGACATTCGGTGGCTGAAAATGTGATAAAAGTAACAGACATATGACTTTCTTTTTTTTTTACAAAATGTATATGGCTTTTATTCTCCTCCAAATAGCAAAATATCGACACCTAGACATTCGGTGGATAAAAGTAACAGACATATGACTTTCCTTTTTTTACGAAATGTAAACAGTTTTATTCTCCTCCAAGTGGCGACATTTCTACACATAGACATTCGAGCTCTAAAAGCTAGATAAAAGCAACAGACAATTCGGAATGCAACATTTAAGCAAAGTGTTGGAACAAAAACACAACTTTTTGCAGGCGACATGTTCACTGGGAAGTTACATTAAATTTATATATTTTAATTTTAATTTATAATTTATTTTAGTTTAATCAGTACAGTATCTTACACCTTTCTTACAAAATAAATAGAAACAATTGGAGGGCTGAGGGTCAAAACAAGCCAATGCCGATGGAGTTACCATAGAACTATATGTGTAGCCTATAATTCTATGGAATTACTATTACACTTGGCGTCTTTTGCGTCTCATTCCTCCAACGAGTAAATAATTGCAGGCGTCATACAAGGAGGTGATCCACGTGGGTGAGGTTGGTTCAGCGATGATTGTGAAGGTCGTTTCGAACATGCTTTGCTGCGTCAACGTCCTTGGGATGCAAGAAGCTCTTATGCTAGGTAAGAAACCATTCTTATGTGGTTTGCAATGAATTATAGTTGACTATATATGGTTATGTATGATTATATGTGATTGTGTATGATTATGTATGATTATATGTGTTTTTATATGATTATGTATGATTATATGTGATTATGCATGATTATATGTGATTGTATATGGTTTATTACGATTCTGTACGATATTGTATGATTATATATATTGTCTTACACGATTATGTAAAAAAATGTGTAAATTCCTTTATAAATAAACAAGTATAATAATAATAATAAAATATCATATATTCTGAATATGAGATCATCTGCACCTCTTCACATTATATCTTGGTAACTATTACCCACACTTTTTATGCACACTAATGTGTGCTATCAACACACGGCGTCCCTTTATGCCGAGGGAAGGAGACATTGAACGAATTAAGAGCTAATCTTGCTGAACAGCTCAAGGGGACTTGACCTACATTTTCCCACAGCAAAAAGGTCTGGAATGGACCTGCGGAGGTTCTGGGAGGGCATCCGGTTGAGCGCCGGAAACAGCTTCTCCTTCGAGACTGCGGCGCCGGACGTCTTCTCCGGCGGATACCATCCCTGGTTCACGATGGCGCTGCAGGTCAAGGATCTTCAGCTGGGGTACGAGATGTCCCGCAAGTACAAGGTCAGGTTGCATGGTTACCTTCTTAACTCAAAGTCCAGCTTCTATAAAATACTACCAGGTACTCAAAGTCCAGCTTCTATAAAAAACTACCAGGTACTCAAAGTCCAGCTTCTATAAATCACTACCAGGTACTCAAAGTCCAGCTTCTATAAACCACTTCTTAAAATACAGCTTCTATAAGCCACTACCAGTTACTTAAAGTCCAGCTTCTATAAGCCACTACTGATTGTCAAGATGATTTCACTACTCAGTAAAAGTTAGTCATATTTAATTCGTTACATTTCTGAAACCACTTTTTACTTACATAGCTAATAACTATTCTGAAGCAATTAATGTTCAGAATTAAATTATTTTTAAAAATAAAATCTTTCATTTCTTAGTTTGCATTTTTGAATTATTTAAATATTTGTATTTTTGAATTATTTAAATATATACTTTTTATCGGACAAATATAGTTGCTTAATTTGTCTTTATTATTTATTTGTTTTTAAAATTTATTTTAATTCTATTATTTTTTGTTTCATCTGTTTTAATGTTGCTATTTTTATTATGTATTTGTTTCTATAACTTATAACTAATCCTATTTATTTAAAAAATCATTTTTATTATTAATTGTTTTTGTCGGCGCCAATTTTTTTTAAATAGAACCATTGCGCAGGCGCGAAATTTTTTAAAATAGAACCATTGCGCAGGCGCCAATTTTTTAAAATAGAACAATTGCGCAGGCGCCAAAAGTTTTTAAATATAACCATTGCGCAGGTTCCAATGGACATCCACGGCTTCACGCGCACCATCTATCAGCGGACGATGTACCAACTGGGTGAAGACGCCGGCTGTTACTCCACTCCAAAAACATTCGAAATGGAGTTAAACGAGTCCCTCAACATTCCAGGATTTGAGGAATGGAGTCACGAAAACGAATACATAGATGGCGTTGTTGTGCCCAAGCATCTTAATGTTAAATAATTTTTATTTTTTTATTTTCAAATAAATAAATTGTTTTTATTTATTTTTGTAATTATTTCCTGTTCATAATAAAGTAATCTTGATATAAGATTCAATTGATAAATTTAATAACGATGAACTATCATGTCCAATAAGGGACCCAGTAGTAAAATTCATGCAGCCGAGTTATCAACATAGAAGCGGTAGGGAAGTAGAAACCAGGCATAAGATGCTAGTAAAAGAGGCACTAACAATTCTATAGAGTAATCCAGGAATAAATGATAAAAAAAATTGCAAATTTTTTAATAACAATGCTGTGGAAAAACATCCGAATAAAGAAGCAAAATTCCATGACTGAAGTAGAAACAAAACTCATAAATAAAATAAGTCATGATGTTATATAGACTTTTGATTCAGCAACGAATTAAAGAAATGTTGTTTCATCTTATTTTTGATCTTTCGGTTGATTACAAACTAACAGCGAATTAATTAAAGAACACTTAATACCATCTAATGAAAATTCGCGCGTTAAACTAAACATTTATTATAGAAGTAAGAAAATGTCAAATTTTCTTATAAAAAATAACTTTCAACAATATAACATACTTAAACAAAGTAATGTGGTCTAACGTGCACCCGTGTTAAGGCGCCCTCTGGCGACTTTGCCATGTACTAGTAATAATTCTATTTAATAATATAGGGAAATAGATAATTTTCGTTACAAAAAATCGCCCAAAACTACAGCAAATTTCCCATAGTTTGGTGTAACTTTCATTGCTGTTCATGGGTTGGGCGATTATTAAATTGAATTATTACTAGTACTGGCGACTTTGCCATGAGGGCGACTTAACACGGGTGCACGTTAGTTTATTAAATACAAAAACCATTGGTTACTGACCTGGCAGTTTTTCGTCTTTTTTTTCTAGGAAATTGGAGCTTGTTTTTTTCAGTGGTGTTAAGTGTTAAGGCATCCTTTAATCTATTTTTTCCAATTAAACAAATTTATGTAAAAATGTTTTTAATAAATATTTAAATATTAAAACCTCAAGTATTATATATTTAGTCTTTCTTTGAAAATGAAATGTTTTAAAATATATAACCTTTGAAAATGTTTGTTTTTAAGCAATGTTTTTAGTTATTCACTAACAATGTTTTCACTGCAGGTTAGACTGAATCTGAATTGTACACCACCAGAGTACACTTTCTCTATTTACAGGCTTTATTATTCCTGCCATATCTGCCATATTTGATCATATCTCGACAGCAGACACTGGCAACAATCAGTCTGCAAAACATGCATCACAAATCTTACCTGTATGGTTAACCAAGTAACATGTTCTAGAGTGTTTTCAATGGGTAATTTTTATTAAATTATCATTCATATTTATACGGTATCAGGGTACACTTTGTTTACCATTCATCTACAATAAAAATACGGTAGCTAGTATGTAGACTACAGTGTGTAACATTTATAACATTTCCTTAACAAAATGAAATTCCTCTGAATGTAAAAGTGAATATTCTCAGTTACAATACAAACAATTATTTTCTAAAAAGTGAATTGTGGTTTGAATTTTAAAATGTGCTACATATAATAACTACTTTGTTAAAACAAAAAGGTTGTTCATTATGTTTTTATTTACTTTAGAAAGAATTAAGAATATTCATATTCTTAATTGTTGGATGTTTTTAGGATTTAATTGAATAACTTAAAGAGCTTTAGTTGGACTTTATCATCACACCAGTACCACCGAGAACCTGGTGTCTCGCATGTTTGAATGGCTGTTTATACAGTTGTTATTGCTGTAATTTACCAACTTCAATGTTCCGTCAGCCTATCATAATTCTGAAATTATATTTATCATTCTATCTTGCAGAAATTCCACCCCCAAATAAAGTCTAGACTACAGAAAAAATCATCTCAAAAAGCTAAAAATCTCTTAGGGTATTAACTAGAAAATTATTTTAACATAATGTAAGCTTTATGTTATCAATTTTTGTCAATAGTAACAACTCAATTCAAACTTTTAATGGTAGGTAATGTATGTTGAGAACAGAAACATATTTTTTTAAATTTAGTCCTACATGATAGAACTGTACAATACCCAAGATAAAATCTGTTTCTAGGTTCAGGGAAGTTAAATATGTTGAAACAATTGCTCATACATGTTGCACCGCATACAACTGACAAAATTAGGACTAGTTTATTAAGCTGTGTTTGAAAAACAAGCTTCTATATGTGACCTCTGATCATGGTGGATAATTTGTGGACTTCCAAAATTTTGTATTTTTTTCCAAATAAAAAAAATATTAGTTTTACAGAAAAGTTTCTTTAAATGAAAATGAGGAACATAACATTCTACACTGGTATCACTAAAGATTTTTTTTTATTAAATCAATATTTACTTATTAAAATATACATTTTATTAAAAACTTGAAATTCATGGTTAAATGAGATTTATATTTGAAAATTTACAGAAAAGTTTATTTAAAGCAAATGAAAGAACATGATATTCTAAGGTAGAATACCTGACGGACCTTTTTGCCTAAAATTTATACTTCTTTCAGTAATATATATTTTAGGAGTTTTTAGACAGTCAATTTATCATCAAATTCATGATTAGGGTAAGCATACTAAACATCGACCACGTGATATATGTCAACCCTTTTATTTAAGAAACACATTATTTTTTAATTATTTAATATTTTCAGCTAATAAGTACCCTACATTAGCATTACACCTTTAAGATTCTTGGTACCAAAGGAAATTTAAATCAGCAAACTAATAATCGAGATATGATTAGTTGGATGACGTTGGTCGACTTTAAACCCTTGTGCTTAAAGGGCGACGATTAGTAGTCTTACAGTAACCAAATTTTTTTTGAAGGTTTAGAGATATTTTTATTATAAACAAATGAAAGAAAAAGGTTAATGTAATAATATAAAGAATTGTATTAAAGAAAAAAAATTAGAAACTCTTTTAACAATATAACAGGTTTCTGTTTGACTTTTCTAATTTTATTACAAATCCAAAATCTTGTTCAATAAACATCAAAATGACATTTTGGTAATATGGACAAAATCCTTTAAAAGCTTTTTATTATATTATTATTACTATTGTTATTATTATTATTATTATTATATTTTGTTATATATTATACTTTATTATTATTTTACTATATTGTTATTGCAATATTAAGTTATAATGCGTAGCATTCACTCGTACTTGTTAATGATAAATACGAGTCAGGTGACTGACCTGTCAGTTTTTTTTTTCTAGGAAATTGCAGCTTGTTTTCTTCATCTGATTGTAGGTCAGTGGTGTCAAGTCTTAAGGCATTCTTTAACTTTTTCTTCCAATTAAACAAGTTTTGGTAAAAATGTTTTTAATAAATATTGAAATATTATAACTTTCAGTGTTTTCTTTATTCTTCTTTGAAAATTAAATGTTCTTTCTATGGTAATTTTTCTGTCCATTTTTAAAACAAATTATCGGATATTTACATTTTCATTCAATAACTAACAGAAGTTAGGTAAATTGTCACCGCACTGCCAATTTATGCTGAAAACAAGCACCTTGTACAGAGTATTAGAGTGTCTAATAGGAATCAAAACATGCTCATCATTTATAGTCAGTTTCTGAACTTTGGAATAGAATGAAGATTTACTCAAATTTGAAACAAAATAAATATTTAAAAATTCAGATGAAAAGTGATAATCAAGAAACGTTGTTGCCTCAAAACCACATTGTATACAACATAAGATATATTTTCCTTCTCGATAATATTATTCACAGTGCAAACATTTCGTCCAATCAAAACGATGCTATTTGCTTTATTAAGTTTTATAGCCATTACTTTAGAGTAATGTTCTTTGAATTGGATCTTTCCATTTGGTAAATTTCCAGAAAACTGTTCTTTCCTTTTAATATGATTTTCTTTATTCAATTCTGGGAATTAACTTCTTTCGGATGTTCTTCTTAAAATTTGTGGTTTTCTAACCATTTTTTTACTTTTCAAAGATGGTTTTTCATCTTTTCCATATGAAAACTATCCAAAGGTCCATGAATTTCCACATCATTTGCAAGGTGTATAATTTCATGTACATTATAAATGAGAGTCATTACCATAAATAAGACTAAGGTTTGACAAAATTTTTCAACAAGCTTTTGGCATATTCAGTTTATTTACTGGAGAGGTTAGGACATATTAAAATGGGCACTCCGCCAAACAGCAACATAAAATTGATACAAGTGTCTTGATTTAAAACATGATATAAACTGACTGGGCTGGTATACAGCAAATTTTTTTTAAGTTCAGTGAATTTCCAGTGATCAATCTCTTTCAATGCACGAGGCCTTCTGTAAAACTCAAAAGAAATATAATCCCTTAAAAATATAAGGCACTCAGACAATTCGCTAGCATGAATACTTGGTAGTCTAGTAGTATTAAGGCCCTTTTAGCCAAATATTAATAATCCAAAGGAAATGCAGAAACTAGACCAATACTTATTTCTGAATAAGGTATAGGACTTGTATGGTGGTCTAAAGGAATCATGTGTTCTGAGATAACTGTTAATTTCTGGTTAAGTCATGCAATTATTTAAATAAACGCCTGATTGACAACATTTATCACAACCATAATAGCTTTGTTGTTTTTCACAAATGATCTCGCTGGCATATCACAAATCACACTGTATAAAGCATTTTCAACTTTTTTCCATCAAACAAAAATCCAGATTACAGCAGTTTCAATTCATTTTAAAAATTTCTAGATATTCAATGTTTGAAGTAAACTTTTTGATACCACTAAAAATACCAATAACTGGTTCCATTATTTTAAAATTAAACAGCAGGTTTAATAAAGACCATACTTGAGGGCTGCAACTTTTAAATAATGGCAATCCCTCTATATTCATTTGCAGTTTCAGAATGATGTAAAACATTTTATCTTTTAACAAAGTAATTTTTTTACATAGATGTTAATATACCAAAATAATGAAACCATTCTTCCAGCTAGTTGACAAACAATATACTTAGTGTTTGTTTTGCACGATGTTCTGGCATCAGAAGTAAGGTCGGATGAGTTGATTTTGTAAGATAACAAGCAAGGCATTTATAGCAATATGGGATATTCCAAATTGCAAGTTGGGGCTGGCAACAACTTGGGTAAAGGACATTACACTGAAGGAAAGAAAGTGAGCAATGTGATTGTCTACAAAGATTCCAACTTCCACATTCCCTTGGTGGTGGTATTGGATCTGGTTTGGGCACTCTTTTATCCTCCAAAATCTGTGAAGAATTCCCCGACCAAACCATGGACACTTTCTTAGTAGTGCCATCATATAAGGTGAGCTTTTGAATTTATCAGCAATATTTATTTCTTGCAATTTGTGTTTAAAAAGGTCGAGAGGAAAATTTTTTCTTCCATTACCATTTTTTAATTACATGATGATTTAATGGAACTTTTTTCTGAAGGTGAATCCCAAGCGAAGTGAACAAAGAAATTAAACTTGTTTCTTTTTCTAATATTTTTCCTTTTAGTTGAAAGACTGTTTGCGACAAAACAATTTATGAAACATAGTACAATATTTTTCCCCATCAAGTAATTGTTCTTTTAAGATTGGCTGTTCAATGTCTGGTTCTGAATCACTTTCACTGTTGGAAAATGAATCATTTTTTCATTCATTATATTGGTCATACAATCATAATTTTGAGAGTTAACTTGAACCCATTTCATATCTTTGTCTATTGTACGTTCATGGGATATATGTTCTATATACCGTACATTGACTGCTCTGTCATTTATAGGATTATCATTAATTTCATCTTCAATATTTTAAACTAAATCATTGACCCTCACACAAGCTTTTCTTCTGTTTGTTGAGCTGGAATGTTTAAATGTACTTTATTCTCCATTTTATGTTTCAAAATAACAATATACTTCACAATGAAAAAACTGAACTCAACAACTCATAAGAACAGCTTTTATTTCAAAAAATATAATTTTCTTCAAAGGTTTGTTTTAAATAAGAGTTGTTGGGAAATAATTGTTGTACATTTTATTCTAAGTAAATGTGGTTTAAAATACAAAATAAGAAAATTGAATTTTAATTTAGGTTAACCCTGTAAATGCTCTATTTAGCCTACTTTTAGCACTGTTGTACACTTGCTTAGACATGTTCCTGGGTTTAGATTGGAATAAAATCTCACCAACTATACAATGCTTTATTCCCAAATACATTATTCTAACCAAAAGTGGCTTCAATGCAATACCAATTATTTGTATTTGGTCCCATCTACAATATCATTCCCTTTAATCTGAAAAGACAATCAGGATTTAAAGAATGGATTTGGTCTATGTCCTCATCCCCAAAACTATCAACTTTAGCTCTCCCTATTGCTATTTTATGAAGTTGGATTCTTGCACTGATGAATGGTGATGCTGGCATTCTTTGAACAATAGAATGCCCCAAGCAGACTAATGATACATCTGTAAATAAAAGAATTAAGAATTGTTGATTTTAATTATAAAACAAATTACCTATTTTATATAATCAAACATTTTTCATAGTGGTTTAAAGTGATTACTATCTTTTGACCTTGATTCTGCCATTTTTCTGTCCAATAAAAATTTTGTTGCCAGCAATTTGAACTGAAATAAAAACACTATTAAATATTTAGTTGCACTTTACTAATTTATCAAGTGTGTAAGCTTTTCAGGGTGGCCACACTTGATAATTTTTACTCAGGGCAATGCTTTAGAGCTATGTTTGCCACATGCTCCATAGGAATTACTATTGGAGTGGACAATGTTAGCCTAATGTATTGGCTTGAGTTCCACCCTCAGAGCTTGGTTAAGAATAACTTGGCAAACATGGAGGGTTTATTTTTACAAGCTGTGGCTTTCTTCCTCCATTTCAGTTATTCTCTTCCAAATAAATTTAAAGACATGAACTGATTTATTTACAAAGAAAAATTACTCTAAAGTAAAGTTGTGTGATACTTTTTATTGGTAACTGATCTATCAAAAAGTTAAACAAGTAATGAAAAGTTTTAAACCTATCAAAACTATGTATTTTAGAAATCTAAGAATAGAAAACTTTTTAATACTGGTCATAAAAGTAGTTTGTTAATTCTACTTGAAAGACTTGAAAATATAAACAATAACCATATATATTTAAGAAAAATAAACAATAATATAGCTTATTAAACTAGGTAATTGCAACATTAAATTACTGCATAAGAAAATATTTACATTATACTAAATATATTAGACTATTTTTATTATATTAAACTATATTTCCATTTACTAAACAAATCTATGTGACACTTTATTTTACATTTTGTTGATAAAAAATCAACTAGTCCTGTAACTGTTTTTGGCTTATACTTCGTTTAAAAGCTATATCTGACAATCTATATATTAGACTAATTGTTAGTGCCCCACACTAAGTTGCTTTTTACTAATCAAGGAGGATAAGGAGTGCTCTACGCATTTCAACTTTTAATTGGA
>JARUHE010320739.1:0-11449 GCA_031471125.1 Archaeomysis grebnitzkii | reverse complement strand
ATACTCAAGTAGTTCCTTATCTGCATAGAAATGAAAGACCAGCTGATTGATGACGTCACAAAATATGGCGCGGAATCCAACTTTGACAGATGTAAACAAAACTTAAATTTGATCAATTTACACAGAAACACTGGTTTTATTTCTTTCATGCCACCATTATATCATTAAACACTATCTTAACAATATAATATATCACTTTTTAACCCATTCACTTGGCACAAAATACTAAAAAAAACAAAAATTTCAGAAGCAATATAAAACGCGTGTGACCTGACGGTCCAACTCATACGAAACCACCGAACATTGCCCAAAATTACCGTTTTGAATGTGTTTCTCATAAAACCATCGAAAAATGCCTAAAATTGCCGTTTTTAAACTGTATTCTCATAAAACCACAGAAAAGTGCCCAAAAGGACCGTTTATCAACTTGTTTCTTATAAAACCATTGGAAAATGCCTAAAATGACAATTTTTCAACTTGTATTTCTCAAAACCCCGAGAAGTGCCCTTAATTACCTTTCATTATTCTCACTGGCATAATACAGAATAAAAATACTTTACCTTTAAACTCATGTGTTGACGAATTATGCTGTAACTAGAGTTGCAACCAAAAAAACAAGCGTGTTTTTTTTTTAAAACACGATTCTTGAGGTTTTATTTGAATTTTTTATTAATATCTTCAAGGCATTAGGTAGGCCTAATTATTATATTTTAAATTGTTTATATAAAAAACAATTATTTATTTTTATCAGGGCAACTATTATTGCAAATAGAGATTAAAATAGGTATTACATTGATTTCAAATGACTAGTTTGGTTAATACTGATTGGCAACTAAATGTATTCTCTATTGGTTCTGACGCTTATATTTACATAATTAAACATGGTGTTGCAAAAATTTTTGATAAATAAACAATATATATCGTAAAGTTAAAATATATATTGAATTGTGTTTTTACATCATTTTACGAATATATTTATAAAACAGGATAAAGAGCAGCTAAGGTAAATTTAAATAGCTTAATACTAGCCAAACTAAACTATGTGTTTATATGACGAAAATAACAATAATACACTTGATAAATTCTACACAATTAAATTTACTCAGTGTTATGATGCATAAATAACATATTTAAATAGTATTTGAATACCTTTTTGATAATTTCTAAATTATAAAAAATAATTATAAAAATTGTAAGCTATTAATTTATTTATTTCAATAAAATATGATTCTTAATTAGATAAATAAAATAAAACATCAAATGTTATTGAATTAAATTTCAACAAACATTGATTTTACAAAATAAAATCCCTATGATAATATTGTTCTGAATTATATACAAAGCCATTCATGTTCAATCAAAAGACTGTAAAATACAAACTTGAAATATTATTTTATGTCAAAACATCTATTAAGTGGTGTCTAATTCTAGCCAGAGATTTGAAACCTATTATTGCAATAAATATTAACTTTTACAAACAAACTTCCCTTGGAATTTATTGTTCAGAATTATATGTAAAACTATTCGTGTTCAATACAAAAATCGGTAAAATGAAAACTTGAATTTTTTTCATCAAAAATGTACTAAGAGCAAAAAAATTCGCTTCCGCCTCCAGCCCAACACACAACCTAAAAATATATAATTAATTTAAACACATAACGTTCCTCGCTCATACATCTGACCATACACAAAACCTTATAATAACTAGATGCACAAATTATATCAATCTTTTACATACACAATACTCTTCTTTCATTTCAGATCACTCCTTCATAAAGCCGTTCATAAGCCTACCTTTATTAAATAAAGAATGTAAATACACTGAATATCGTAAGATAAACAGTATAAACACCACAGATTTTTCCAACGATATGTTAAAAACTGATAATCTAAAAGAAAATCTAAGTGTTTTCAATATTGACCAGCTTGTAACAATGTATATACATTATACAGTACTTAAAAACACATTTGAACATCATGCCCCATTAATACAGAAGATGATAACAATCCAACCAATGTTAACCTGCTATACATCCTATTTAAAGAAATTAAAAATCAATGTAAACGCGAAAGAAAATTGTTAAAAACAAGAATTAGAATCTCGCTGGCAATTTTTGAAATTCTTTAGAAAATATATTTCACTGAATGTACGAAAGCCAAAATACGTACTTTCAAGCCGAGTTCCTAAATTGCTAAAATGATAAAAATAAAATATGTTCCCTCATTATTGAACTATCTGAAGACAACCAAATCATTTCTTATTCTTTCCAAAATAGAAATGATTTATGCAATATATTTCAGAATTCTTATAAATAAAGCAAGTACTATAGTTGACAAAACAGCCACTACTCAAATTCAAGAACAACTCAATGATATAATTGAGTAAACAACAGTAATAAATATCCGAGTTACCTAATCTAAATAAATTTACTTCATTAACCGAAACATAAATTCTCAAAATATAAATTCAACTACCAATAAGACTACCCAAACCACTAACTATAATAATAACCTGTAACTACAGGTGTTTTACCAGATCCTTAGAAAACTGATCGGATTATTCACATTATCAAAAAAAGAAATAAGGATTTACGATTATAAATGTATCGTCTAATAAACACCCTTCCATGTCTTTCAAACCCTTGGAAAAAACTAAAATTTTACAGATTATTTCTCACTTAAATAAACTACCTGCAAATTACAATCACAAGTAACATGCTAGCTGTGAAACTATTCTTATAAAAATAGCATCTGATCTTCTAAATAACATGGACAACACAGGTACCATTGCTAGCCTTAATTGACCTGTCAGCAGCCTTTAACATAGTAAAACATAATAGACTTTTTAACATTTTACATCATAATTTAAATATTTCAAGAAAGGGTTTGTCATGGATACAGTCAACATGGAGTACAACAAGGAATTTGCCTAGGCCCCATACAATTCAATGCTTACATATCATTACTATACTACAACAGATTAGTATTCACCTACATTAGTTGGCTGTGCTGATAAACATCAAGTTTACCTTTCATTTCAACCTGGTCAATCGACATATATATGAAACTCACAATGAAATAGAAGCATGTATAAACACAATCTATATTTTTCTACTAACTCACCAACTTCTCATGAACGATGCCAATGCTGAATACATTATCATAGGTACCAGCAAATAATTAAATCAAATTAATCTAGTAACTTTAAAGATCGGAGCTGAATGAATTCAACCATCTACTCATGCCCAAAATCTTGAAGTCCTCTTTCACCAGAACCAAACTTTCAAAAATCACATTTCTTCCATCTGTAATAAATTCTTTTTATTTTAATGTTTTTTTTTTAGTTTTATACTTTATTTTTTTCAAATTGTCATAGCACTATAAAATAAACCTTATTTTATTATATTATTAATGCAAAGTCCTAAGTTTAACAGAAAAATAGAATATCTACAAAAAACTCAAACATGATTTTTTGCAAAAAAAAACAGCAAGGTAAATAAACATTTTTTTGCAACACTAATCACAAGACATGAAAATTTCCCACAAAACTAGATTTAAATAGATATTTATATACGAAAGAATATATGCTACACATATATTGTTTAAAAATATATTTAAATCAATAGCCTTCCATAAAGTTATTTCATAACCTTGGACGTATAGTGTGATATAAGTTTATTTAAGTAGGTATGTTATGATCCTGGTTTTAAGGAAATTATTAAATATGTAATCATCTTACATTTTTTACATAAATGGAAGTTTGTCTGGCTTACAAAGAGATATAAGCCAGATTTTTATAAAATTATAGTCAAGTGCCTTAAGCTTTTTTTATAATGATAGGTGAAAAGGTTTGCTGTTAAATTATTCATATATAAATAAAAACAATATTAAGATTAACATTAATTTGATTACATACAGCAAAAACAAAATTTCATTAGCACAAATAATAATAGTAATAATTTAAACCATTCTATTACATAGCATCAAGTTTTTTTTCAAATATTGTCTAGAAGAATAATATGCTAGCATTGAAGACTATTATTTAACTCTTCATTTATAGATTGATGTTTAAGTTATTTGGTGCTTGTCAATTTTCTTCAAGTATTTATGTAAATTTTGGTATTATAATGTGTTCTGTTTTTTTAATAGAATAACTTTGTGTTAATGTTTTATGTGTACACATACAAAAAAAGATGAACTATCAACCAAAAATAAAAATCCTCATCAACTAAAATGTATTTGAAATATCCAGTTTTAAATTATTTAATACTCAAATACACACGATGTCAAAAATGTTATCCATCAGAATCATAATTAGTATCACCTCAATTACTACATAATAAACTTGATAAAATTTGAATATCATACAATTAAACATTTAAATTATTAAATAGTCATGCACCACTAATTAAAAAAAAACATTAAAGTCAAATACTTAAAACTAATACAATGAATAGTTTAGCAATTTAAAGAAGCAGAATTAAAAGGCAGAGGAACTACTCCAGAGCCAAAAACAACCAAGATTAAAGCACTTAAGATGCCTTTACATCTTCAAACTATTGTCGTGCCTATTAGTATCTTTTGGGGTCGCCGTTACTGACTAGTCTCCTACAAGTTTCTTCTCTTTCACGTCATTCTGGACATCCTCTTTCGAATCCTCTCCTTGTGCATGCCTGATTGCATAGCCATTCCTTTTTGAGGACAGTAAATGTTACTCCTCAATAACAATATGGTCAGGGGCAAGATCATTTGTCCAGTCTGGCTACTAATACCAAGATAAATATTCATCTGCTCAACATATCCCATTGGACTAGGCATAACTGCGTCACACAGTGTGTCGTTGTTCTTCTGCCGAGGTTTACAAATAACGTACAGGAAGATGACTTGACTTTTTCTTGCATTCAGGGGTCAATTATGTTATGCTGTTGTTCACATGTTAATAGCCTAACAACCTATGCTGGTGAGAGAGCATGATTTGGTTTGGCCAGTTTTCCTCTGGTGAGAATTGGTGCAGTGCTGGGCATTGCCTAAAGTCTATATAATCAATCAATCTGGTGAGAATTTTAAATGAAGATGTAAGCCTTCTTTGCTTAATAGTAAATTTGTCTATATGACAAACTTATTTAGACTTTTATATCTTTTTTCTGCAGGCTTAAGAGACCATAATTAGAATTAAGCCCCCTAGCCAGTGACTACACTTCACTTAGGCAATGTTCACACTTGACTATGTTTTCAGTTGTCCAATCTTTGAAGGTTTACACTGTTGTCAACTAAATGTTTCATTTGTTAAGAATTACTGAAGAGCCATCAGAATAAAACCAAGATACTTTTTAACTAGGCAAAAGGAATAAGATGTAGGATTAAGGCCTTAGGCTACGACTAGGAAACACAATCAATTTTGTAATAGTTGGTCTAGTGTATCAATTCACCTTGAGAACAATTTTAAAAATTCGAAAAAAATTATATTTCAAGTTAGCACAACTATGAAAATGGAAACAATATTTTTTTAGAGAATCTGAACACTTTTTAACCACAGTTTTAAAAACTTAGCTAAGGGACTCCCTAATCTTGTTTTTATTTTCTCAAAACATTGAAAATCTGTGTTTGCTACTTCATTTTATTCACAAATTAAAATATACAACAGTATCATTCCTTTTTACATAGTAAAACATATAGTAATTTTGTAAAAGTATGTGCTTTGTATACATTTTGATAAATAGTATGTATAACTACGTCCTAATATTATTGTTCTTAAAAGTATTTTTCGATCGGTAATGGTCTAGTTATTCTACTCTTTCGACATTTGTTTCATGCACAACAACCTCTCATTTAATTTCTCAACGGCTAAATACAACGTCTTGTTTTGTATTAGTTTCGTCGAATGGTTTCTATTGTATGATGTGGTAGTAATACTTCTTGTTATTTTATGGTTTTAAGTTCAAATAGTTATTTGAGTATAAATCGACTCATTTTATTTTTCTCGAGCAAGTTAAATGAAGTTCAGCCCTTGCTTTCCCAACATCATTGTCATCATCAGCATTTCAAATTTGGTTTGAAGAACTGCATCAAAGCTTATTGAATAAAAGTTGTTTATTATATATAGTTAATAATTTCACTTCTCTTTTTAAATTGTTATTTTGTATTTTTGGCAAACAATCGGACTTACACACGAGCCTGTTCAATACATTCCTCGTTCGGCATTGCTACAGTAGAAATCTGCTGCATGAATATATGATGTGAAAGTTCATTTAACATAAAATATACAAATGTGTGATTATTTCAAATGAGGGTTAAAAAGTTTTTTTTTTACAAGTTAACTTTATTTAATGCATTGGATCCATTAATGCCTTTAGGATAAAACTAGTTAGACAATATTGTTGATTTTTTTCAATGTAGTAAAAATGGATGACTTAATATCATGTACTACGTAACTAAAAATGTTTAAAGTTTAAATTTATATTTAATTAGTTGGAATGTTGAATGATGACCTCAAGTAGGTGACTGAAAACCACAGCGTTATTCGGGAAGTTATTCCAAACTAGAGGCACCTTTCAGAACTTCACTCGTCGAATATTTCATTATTATTTAAACAATTTTATATATATTTTGATATTCTAAGAAACTCTCATTCTTCACTAATGACGGAGACCATGAATGGTTAAGGATTTATGAATGTTTTTTTAAATGGAGGCACACATGATCACGAAAATATGGTTAGATTCACGCTCTGCAGTGAAACCATATTCAAGTAAGAGATTTTACTAATGTATCTTGGATGACAATTCTCTGCTGGTCACGTGGAGCAATGGGCATTTGCTCGTTTATAAATATAATCAATCTCGACCGGTCACATTTATTGAAAGGCCACAGTTGACGTAACAATCCGTAATGGAAGCTAGCTTTTTCTACTTCTGGATTATGTGGTAGAACTACTGTTTTCATGAGTGCAATACCTAAATAAGTCTTTTCATATGACAACATCCAATAAACAAATTGAGACTCAATAAGTAATCCAATCAATGTATGCGAAAAATATATATACAATTTAGCAATGGCTACGGTCGGATGCAGATAAGTATTTGTCTAGTCAAAACTACGGATGCATCGATCTACAGATGCATATCGAGCTAGTTTACGCATCTGTGCTTCGTTAATTGTGGTGAAAATTGTATCAGTCGTTCGATTTTTCTATTTTAAAGTATACGTTCGTTTTTTATCGTATTTAAGTTTTTATTTCATAAGAAATAAATATATTTCACCTCATTGCAAAGTTATACGAAATAAAACAACTATAAATAAATTACCAACTTTGGGATGAACGCATGGTGTTCATAAAAATAATGGTCTGGTAGAAATTTTACCACAGTTAACGAGGTACGGATGCGCAAACCATGTCGATATGCATCTGTAGATCGACGCATCCATAGTTTTGATTAGACAAATCCGCATTTGCATACGACCGTAACCAATGACAAATGCACAAATCAAACAACTATATATAACTGATTAAATTAAAGTGAGGCTTAAGTCTGAAGAATTTTTAAGTGTTTTGCACAAGTGTGTGAAATGAATACTAAGTAGATGTCAGTGGTCCCTTGAGGGAAGTGCTGATCAATATTGTGGTACCAGAAAGGTAAGTAGTACAGAGAGGTATAAAAGTTGGATGGCATATATTGGGAAGATGAATGAATACAAATATCTGCTGGTACCTGATGAGCCAAGAAGCACATAGAAGATGAGTTGCACAAGAGCTTGATGTAGCGGTGCTCCCACATTATTAATGGTCTAACCTTTTGGTAGGGAAGAAAAAACCGACAGAAGGAAAATAAAAGGAACCATTAATAATTATAATTATCTATATTTAGGTTTTAATCTAAAAAATCAAGTTTTATTTTTCAAATTCTCATTAAATATCAAAATATTTCAGAAAGTTTTAACATATTTATAGAATATCATTTAGACTACAGATAGATTTCCTAAAATTATGTTATTTGAGTACAACACAAATAAGGCCAACATTGTTGTGGCCTTGATTTCCGATATTTGGTTGCGTTCAGAGGCACATTCAAAGTGTTTTTTCTGCATGCATGCAGTTTATTTTTGCATGCATGCAGAAAAAAACTCTTTGCATGTGCACCCGAACGCAACCATTTGTCTTTAAAAAATCTGAGTGGTTACTGTCGTATGCGTATGCGCATACGTCGAGACAAATTTACGTATCCTATGCAAACGCAGACGTTCACACATACCTGTAATTTTTAATGTGGTCAAATTTCTATCAGATTATCCAGACGTGTAGAGTTGTTATACAAGAGAGGAATACATTTTTTTATAAATTTATGAAGAATGAAATAAATGTAATAATTTAATGTTAAATAAGTTTTCAATATGTCGTGAATTGTTTAGTACAGTGCTTCTCAAACTATCTGATGTGGCGTACCGGCAGATTTTTTTTCAATGTGACAGGGACCGGCTAGTCAATCCAGCTGGGGGAGAGGGGGAGTGGTTGACTAATCATAAGGGCATGATGTCTTATTCATTCTAAGACCACTAATCATTGACAATGCAAGTCTTCCCATCGTGCCAGGGACCGGTAGCTTATTTGTGCCATATAATTAATTGTTTACTGTTTATTTCTTTTCTAGGATCTCTTCGCGTACTTTGAGTAGCACTGTTATAGAGGATTATTAGATAAATATTATCTAACCTCATCTCCATACACATATAGTTGAATGTACCACAGGCAAAGCTCTACTGAAGTGTTACTATTCCGTCGTCTTCGTTGTTGGCATAGTAGTTGTATTCAAAATACTCAAGTTTTTAGTTTTTTGGTCTACAGTTATCATTTATATTTCAAATGAACAGATATAAAGTGTACATTGCAAATTCCCAGGTGATATTTTTAGAAAAACACAGAATTATTGAGATATAATGGTTTTTATGAAAAATCTTTATGGACAAAGCAATATTTTTTCATATTCAAAATTTTTGCTTGTTGACCTATAGTTATCATTGATATCTCATTTGAACAGTTGTGAGGTGTACATTAAAAATTCCAAAGTGATATTTTTCTTGTTAAAAAACTTATAATTATGAAAACAATTGTTTGAAGATGGATATAAAAAGTATGCCTAAGTTCCTTTTGTTGAAGTACAATAATAATTTATATGTGAATAATAAACTGTTTTTCTTTTATGTAAGACATTGGTGACCACGGCCCTCTGGTATTTATTAAAAAGTAAGAAAAATAAATGTATTATTAATTATGATTTTAATAAATTCAATGAGAATTGTTAAACTTAAGAAAACGGGTTTAAATAATAATTATTAATGAAAACATTTGAATAATCATGAATAAATAAATATACTAACAATTATTAGGCCTAACAAAAAAATCAAATATTCAATAAACAAATATATTAAGAACTAGTACATAAGTAAACCATACGAGTTTATAGCGGAGAAATATTCAATCATTGCTTTAAATCCAACAAGTTCGTATAAAAATGTAGTTATTTCAACAAATTCAAGCCTTACAGAAAATTATATTTAATATAGATCATTTATAATACATATATATTTTATTAATGTTGAATAACTATTTCTATAAAACCAAATATAAAGAAAATAATGTACAGTCTACTTTGGGAAAAATACAAATTAAAAAACAATAAAAACAGCTGTTTCAATAAATTAAAGTTTTATAGAAAATTTTATTTAAGGTAGATCATTCAAAATGCATATCTTTCTTTTATGTTAAAAACCTATTCTTGTAAAACCGAACATAACAAAAGCGTTTAGTCTACTTTCGAAAAATCACAAGTCCCCAAAGCCCTAACAACAACATAATCAAGAGTAACTCATTGAGCAGTGCCTTATGTCTCCGTTAATAAATAAATATGTTAAAAATTGTTAGGCCCAATAAAAAAATTCAAAAAATAATATTCAATGAATAAATATATTAAGAATTATTGGACATAATAAATAAATTTAAACAATAGACCTCTAGTTATTATTTATGAACAAATTTAAATAAAAATTATCAATAAGTAAATATATTAAAAAGTATTAGGCCTAAAATTCATTCAGTAACTTGAAAAAAAATTTCATCTCAAATGTCAATAAAGAATTGTGTTACAAAGTGAGAAAACATCATTTAATAAAAAAATCATTTAAAAGCTATTTATGTATACTTCATTGCCAATCCATTGATGCATAAATAAAAACAAAATATGAAAAAAAAATTAACAAAAACTTTTTCTATGTCCAAATCAAAAATGTTAATATGAAATTGTGTTACAAAATGAGAAAACATAATTTAATCAAAAAATCACCTAAGAGAGTATTTAGTATATTTCATTTCCAATCCATTGATGCATAACATAAATCAAACCAAAATAAGAAAAACAAATTTTGATGAAAAAATATAGATAAAAAGTGATAAAATCAAATAAAAATACCTAGTAAAATATTAAAATCAATAATCAAGCCTATATGAAAATAAATAATAATAGTATAGATGATATATAAGCATTCAAGTCATTGTCTAACGCCGACGACGAATGCATCGGAATTCCTACGCCTATGTAGAGCTTTGCTATGCATGCTCGACAAAAATTGTTAGGCCTTACAGATTTAAATAATAATTATTAAAAAACAATTTTAAATATTTATGAATAAATATATTAAACATTAATAGGCCTAACCAAATTTGAAAAATAATAAAAAAATATACAAATATATTAAGAATCATTTGACTTGATAAATAAATTTAAATAATAACAATTAGTTGTGACCAAATTTAAATAATAATTATGAATAAAATAAATATTAAAAAAGGTTAGGCCTAATAAACAAACTTATAGCAATCCTCAATAAATAAATATATAAAAAACTATTAATAAATTAGAGAGAACCGCTGTCACAAATGTCTTGTGTGTACGAAATACAGTTTGTTTGACATATTAATTGTGTCAACAAAAAAAACTTTTAACATAAAAAACATTGTTATCTGAACACAAACCTTAAATAAAAAAAGAGGTTTATGAAAAGTTTGTGTTGAGATAACAATATTTTTTATGTTTAAAAAAATCGCATGGGAGTTTATAAAGTACACTTCATAACTGGTCATTGGAGATGTAAAACATAATTTTAGGTCAACAAACAACAAACATGAATGTTTACTTTAATGTTTTGGTTATAATTTCTATGCAGGCGTCGATTACAGAGACGACCCATAATAGAGTACGCCAACACCATATGGTCACCCATAGCATCACCCACAAACATCAAAACACTACAAACAATACAAAACACAGCACTACGCACAGCTACAGGATGCACACTGGACACCAATACTCAACACCTACACGAAGAAGCCAAAATCCTCCCCATCAAAACCCACCTCAAACTACATGCCTCACAACAAAGACAGATAGCACAACACCCA
>JARUHE010320728.1:0-11450 GCA_031471125.1 Archaeomysis grebnitzkii | reverse complement strand
CTGGTGACCCTCACAAATCAAAAACTGGTGTTCCTTACAAACCAGAAATTAGTTACCCTCACAAATCAGAAACTGGTGACCTTTACAAATCAGAAACTGGTGACCCTCACAAATCAAAAACTGGTGTTCCTTACAAACCAGAAATTAGTTACCCTCACAAATCAGAAACTGGTAACCCTCACAAATCAGAAACTGGTGACCTTTACAAATCAGAAAATGGTTACCCTCACAAATCAGAAATTGGTGACCCACAGAAATTTGCCTCATAAGATATAAAAACCAATAAATAGAAAAAGGAGAAAGAAAAATTTGAAAAACCTGGTAAAGTTTTGATTTTGCTATATTTCGAGCCTAACATATGTGTTTACCATATTATGGTACCAGCCCAACACATTACGATAAAAGTACTTTCCGTTTTCTTAAACAGTTTCCTTACTTTCATCCATATTTTTAAAAACCCATAATTTTGTGTTTAAGTATGTTATGTGTTTTCCTTACCATTTGCTAGCCTGGGTTAAGATCAAGTGTATGAATGAATGAAAACAATTTTAGGAAGAGTACCTTCGGGCAATACCAAATACCTTTGTTGTTTGAAAGTATTTTTCATTAAGAATTTAAGTGTTCGTGAATTAAGAATTGACATTGAAGAGCAATTACAGTTAATAGAAATTAATACGTCCATGAAATATTTCAGGAATTTATTTTTTAATAAAGTATAATTTGACACACATTTTAATAATAATTTTTAACTATTTGTATTCAATGTTCCATATTAAATATTTTAACATACTTCGAGGTACATTTCAATGTTAGTCGTTCTACAAACTCTTTAATATTTTATAATACTTAATTTTAATAACGAATATTTTTAGTATTTTATAATAATTAATTATAATAACGAACTTCTTTAGTATTTTATAATAATTAATTATAATAACGAACTTCTTTAGTATTTTATAATAATTAATTAAAAAAATGAAATTATTTATTATTTTATAATAACTAATTATAATAACAAAATTCTTTAGTATTTTATAATTATTAATTATAAAAACGAAATTATTTAGTATTTTATATTAATTAATTATAATAACGAAATTCTTTAGGATTTTATAATAATTAATTATTTTAACGAATTTCTTTAGTACCTTATAATAATTAATTATAAAACAAAATTATTTAGTATTTCATAATAATTAATTATAAAAATAAAATTATTTAGTATTTCATAATAATTAATTATAATAACGAAATTATTTAGTATTTTATTATTATTAATTATAATAACAAAATTGTTTAGTATCTTATAATAATTAATTATAACAACGAAATTCATTAGGATTTTATAACAATTAATTATAATAACGAAATTATTTAGTATTTTATAATAATTAATTATAATAACGAAATTCTTTATTATTTTGGCAATGTTTAAATACAATTTAATAATTTAGTTCTTAGTTCTCAAAGTTGCAAAAATGTTGCTTAAAAAGGACTAAAAACACTTGACTAATTTTTATGTCTTAAGATAGTCAAAGCTGATATCATCAAATTGAATAACCTTTGTTAGCAGTTGCAGACTTTTTTGTTGATTCAATCAACTGAATTACAATAAATTTGATTCAATCAACTTTTTTGCTGATTCAATCAACTGTTTTGTGTTTCAATCAACTTTCTTATGATTCAATCAACCAATGTACCAATGTGATAAGAATTTGATTGAATTACAATCAATTTGATTCAATCAACAGAAAACTTACACTTAAGTCATAATTTCGGCCACACTTTTCCTAAATTCAATCAACTTTTTTGTGATCCAATAACAATTCTATAACATTGTGTCAATGTGATTGAATCACAAAAAAAGTGATTCAGTCAAAAAAAAAGTGTAGCCGAGATCACGTTTTACAAATGTAATTTGAAAAGTTTTTTTGCATGTCACCATATAAGAAAACATAATTATCAAAAACCTAAATAAATAAATAAACTTAAGATAATTAAATAAATAAATAAACTTAAGATAAATAAATAAATAAATAAACTTAAGATAAATAAATAAACAAAAAAAACTTAAGATAAATAAACAAATAAATAAACTTAAGATAAATAAATAAATAAACCTAAGGTAAATAAATAAATAAATAGATAAATAAGCTTAAGATAAATAAATAAATAAATAAATAGATAGATAAATAAACGTATGATGAATAAAAAAAACTAAAGATAAATAAATAAATATATAAATAAACTTGAGATAAATAAATAAATAAATAAATAAACCTAAGGTAAATAAATAAATAAATAAATATATTTATAAACTTAAGATAAATAAATAAATAAATAAACTTAAGATAAATAAACAAATAAATAAATAAACCTAAGATAAATATATAAACAAATAAATAAATCTAAGATAAATAAATTAAAAAAAATAAACCTAATATAAATAAATAAATCTAAGGTAAATAAATAAATATATAAATAACCCTAAGATAAATAAACAAATAAACTTAAGATAAATTAATAAATAAATTAACGATAAATAAATAGATAAACAAATAAACCTAAGATAAATAAATAAATAAATAAATAAACCTAAGATAAATAAATAAAAAAATAAACCTAAGATAAATAAATAAATAAACTTAAGATAAATAAATAAATAACCCTAAGATAAATAAACAATTAAACTTAAAATAAATTAATAAATAAATAATTAAACTTAAGATAAATAAATAAATAAACTTAAGATAAATAAATAAATAAAGCTAAGATAAACAAATAAATAAATGAGTAAATAAATAAACCTAAGATAAATAAATAAATAAATAAATATATAAACTTAAGATAAATAAATAAATAAACCTAAGATAAATAAATAAATAAATATATAAATTTAAGATAAATAAATAAATAAAGCTAAGATAAATAAATAAATAAACTTAAGATAAATAAATAAATAAACTTAAGATAAATAAATAAATAAATAAATAAACTTAAGATAAATGAATAAATAAACCTAATATAAATAAATAAATAAATGAGTAAATAAATAAACCTAAGATAAATAAATAAACAAATATATAAACTTAAGATAAATAAATAAATAAACCTAAGATAAATAAATAAATAAACTTAAGACAAATAAATAAGCCTAAGATAAATAGATAAATAAATAAATAAATAAACCTAAGATAAATAAATAAATAAACAAATCTAAGATAAATAAATAAATAAACAAATAAATAAATAAATAAATAAACCTAAAATAAATAAATAAACCTAAGATAAATAAATAAACCTAAGATAAATAAATAAATAAACTTAAGATAAATAAATAAATAAATAAATAACCCTAAGATAAATAAACAATTAAACTTAAAACAAATTAATAAATAAATAAATAAACTTAAGATAAATAAATAATAAACCTAAGATAAATAAATAAATAAATGAGTAAATAAATAAACGTAAGATAAAAAAATAAATATATATATAAACTTAAAATAAATAATTAAATAAATCTAACATAAATAAATAAATAAACTTAAGATAAATAAATAAATAAATAAATAAACATAAGATAAATAAATAAATAAACCTAAGATAAATATATAAACAAATGAGTAAATAAATAAACCTAAGATAAATAGATAAACAAATGAGTAAATAAATAAACCTAAGATAAATAAATAAATAAATATATAAAATTAAGATAAATAAATAAATAAACCTAAGATAAATAAATAAATAAACTTAAGATAAATAAATAAATAAACCTAAGATAAATAAATAAATAAATAAATAAACCTAAGATAAATAAATAAATAAACAAATAAATAAATAAATAAACCTAAGATAAATAAATAAACAAATCTAAGATAAATAAATAAATAAATAAACAAACCTAAGATAAATAAATAAATATACAAATAAACAAACCTAAGACAAATAAATAAATAAATAAACAAATAAATAAATAAATAAACCTAAGATAAATAATTAACTAAATAATTAAATAAATAAATAAACCTAAGATAAATAAATAATTAAATAAACTTAAGATAAATAAATAAATAAACCTAAGATAAATAAATAAACAAATAAACCTAAGATAAATAAATAAATACATAAATAAACTCAAGATAAATAAACCTAAATTAAATAATTAAATAGACTTAAGGTAAATAAATAAATAACCCCAAGATAAAGATATAATTAAACTTAGGATAAATAAATAAACCGAAGATAAATGAATAAATAAATAAATAAACCTAAGACAAATAAATAAATAAATAAATAAATAAGCCTAAGATAAATAAATAAATAAATGAAAAATAAACCTAAGATAAATAAATAAATAAACCTAAGATAAACAAATACATAAATAAATAAACCTAAGATAAATAATCAAATAAACAAATAAAACTAAGGTAAATAAATAAATAAAAAAATAAACTAATAAATAATTAAATAAATAAATAAACGAAGTGAATAGAAGGAACAGAATAAAAATGAAAAATGAAAAATGAAAATAATTGACGCCATAATTATATAACTGAAACAAGTGAATCTTTGTTTCTATTTTTATGAGAAAATAATGTGATATTTATCGACATTTTAAACAATTAATTCAAGCAAATTATAGGTGAGGTGTTGGTCATTTATTTTATATTTCATATTTCATTTATGACTGTGTTAGTTAGATAAATTGAGATTGTTTCTTAAAAATAAACACATGCTGGAGTAATTTTTACGAAGGCGTAAAACACAAAGATGAGATAAACTTGAAGTTATCAATAATTTTTTAGGAACTTCTAAAGCCTGCCAAATAAGCAGCAAAGCTTATAAATTATCATAAGGTGTTGTGTTGCATGATTAACCCATGCGTGACATTAGAAAAAAAATATGTCAGCTATAGGAAAAGCAATTAGATGAGAGTGTTTCTTATCAAAGAACTATAAAAATAAGCAGGAGTAAACGCTACGCACTAAAATCTGTGTTTGTATACTAATAAAGCTTCTAAGTTTATGTAATTTATGTAATTATAATTACCATATAATTGATATATTAACACTTTTCTTTCTTTCTAAACCTTCAAATAAAACTCTTGACTAAACATGAATTTGAAGATACACTGGTTAAGAGTGAAAACTCTTTAAATGTCTATCATTTGAAGAAATATAAATTTTTTGGTAAACAAAATCCTTCAGGCATTCTACCTTAGAATTTCGTTATTTGGTTTATTTTAAATACATTTTCCTGTTAATAAAATTATCGTTTAACTAAGATTGTTTTAACAAACAAGTATTGATTTTACACAAAAAAAACAATGTCATGTTCTTTATTTTCATTTAAGCAAACATTTCAATAAAATTATTTTTTTAGTTATTTTGAAAACATTTAGTTATAGCTTGCAAGCCATCCACCACCCTAGCAACAACAGCCGCAATCAAATGTAAGTTATTGAAGCTGGTTTTTCAAATACAGTTTGAAAAAACAAGTCTTAGAACTAAAATGTTAACACTTGATTGTAGTAATTAATTGTGTTCATTCGTAATGTGTTCATAATGTACTAAGAAAACAAATGTGTATTTAACTATAGTTACAAAATCATGATATTGATAAAAATATTTTTCATGAATAGCCTATTTTGCCTATACTAATGACTAATTCTGAACAATTACTTTAAGCCATTTATAAGTGCAGCTCATATTTCAAATTTAATCTACATGTTTATAATTAATTAATTACATCGTAATTAGACATCTTGAAATATTAAACAATTTATCACTTTATTAGCTTAACTATGTACGTTGAGGTGGGTGTGAACAAATCAATAACATACAAATTTATTCAAGTTAGTCTAACAAGTCTGTCCTTGACTGATTGCATTTATAAAACCACAATTGCGTGCGGTCAATGGTTGCTAGCAGTTGACAGAAGACTTAGATGCTATTGAACGCATGTATCATATTGCTTAACCATCTCATTCCTCGTGATTTCATTACGACTAGAACTCAAATATCTTTGAGTAAAAAACGAACCTTGTTATATGGGACAAACTCGTATTTATAAAGACCAAATGGTTAAACCTTCTTTATCTATATGTACACTGAAAACATTTGACTAGCTTTCATGTCTAAGATAGTCAAAATGATATCATCAAATTGACTAACCTGGGATAACATTGCAAACTTTTTTGTTGATTCAATCCACTTTCTTGTGATTCAATCATAACCCAATGTGATACGGTTTTGATTGAATCACAAGAAAATTAATTGCATCAACAATAAAGTGTGCAATGTTAACAAAGGTTAGCCAATTTATTGATGTTTATTTTGACTATCTTAGACATACAAGTTAGGCAAGTGCTTTCAGTGTATGGTAGGTATGCCACACCAAAAATACTTATCCTGCAAACATTCTCTAGTAGCATATATCCCAAGTCAGTGGCTGATCCTTGGCTATTAGCCACGATTTAGTGGATATTTTATGGGTCCGTTGTAAAATAGCTAAGAATTAGTCATTGAAATGCTACTAGGGATTACAAATAATTTCGAAGACTAATAAAACCAAACATCAAACATAGCATTTTTGTGTAAAATATCAATGTAATGACACAAAATCTCGCTGAAACATAAATGTTATTGTTATCATGTCATAATTATCATTAGTGTTGTTGTTTTATCATTATCATTATTGTAGTTGTGTCATTATTATCATTATTGTTATCATGTCATTATCATCATTATTGTTATAATGACGTTATTGTCATTATTGTTAGCATGTTATTATTATCATTACTGTTATTATGTCATTGTTATCATTATTTTTATCATGTTATTATTATCATTTATGTTATCATGTCATTATTATCATTATTGTTATCATGTCATTATTATCATTATTGTTATCATGTCATTATTATCATTATTGTTATCATGTAATTGTTATCAATGTTGTTATCATATCATTAATATCATTATTGGTATCATGACATTATTATCATTATTGATATTATGTCATTATTATCATTATTGTTATCATGTCATTATTATCATTATTGTTATAATGACGTTATTGTCATTATTGTTAGCATGTTATTATTATCATTATTGCTATTATGTCATTGTTATCATTATTTATATCATGTCATTATTATCATTATTGTTATCATGTCATTATTATCATTAGTGTTACCATGTAATTAATATCATTATTATCATTATTGTTATCATGTAATTATTATCAATAATGTTATCATGTTATTATTATTATGTTATCATTATCATTATTGTTATCATGTTATTATTATCATTATTGTTAACATGTCATGATTATCATTATTATTATCATATCATTGTAATCATTAACTAATGATAAAGAAAAATTAGACATAAATAATCACGATTAAAACCACCTTCTATTTTAATTAATAATTGTACTACTAAAGTAAACATAAAATTAATTAACTAATGTAATTAAAGTAATTAGTTTTATATACTGCACATGTATGGCTTGTTATATTTAGCTTGACCTGTAATAATAATAATAATAGTACTTTTATAATGTTTACATTATTATTATTATTATTATTGTTTTTTCATTCATATTATAATCCTTTATAACAATATTATGCATTATAATATATAATACAACATTAACAATTATTATTTCTACAGTGAAATTGAAACTAATCAATTACAATCCTTTCGTATTTTTTTTGAAATATATTTTGGTGTTTTCAAAGCTAAAATACAAATTAATAAGTAGCTTCGTCATTTATCGGATGTTGACCTGATAAGTGAATGGGTTTAAATTATTTTTCTTTGAGCATTTACAAGTAAAATAAAAGTTTCCGAAATTATTTATTTTAAAATCTTAAATGTAAAATAAATAATTCAGAAAATATTTGTTTTAAATTTTCACATGTAGAATGTGATAATTATTGTTAATGGTATGATTATTGTTTTAAATTATAAAATAATAATGATAATTGTTTCAAATATAATAACAATTATTGTTCATATTATATAACAATTATTTTAATATTATAAGAATAATGGTTAAATAATGAGATTTGATTCAAATCTTATAACAATTATAATATTATAATAAATATTGTAAAATAATTGGTAATTATTTTAAATATTATAATAAATATTGTAAAATAATTGGCAATTGTTTTAAATATTATAATAAATATGGTAAAATAATGATAATTATTCTAAATATTATAATAAATATGGTAAAATAATGGTAATTATTCTAAATATTGAAATGAATGTTGTAAAATAATGGTAATTATTCTAAAAATTATAATAAATATGGTAAAATAATGATAATGTTTCTAAATATTATAATAAATATGGTAAAATAATGGTAATTATTCTAAATTTGGTAATAAATATGGTAAAATAATGGTAATAATTTTAAATGTTATAATAAATATGGTAAAATAAATGTAATTATTCTAAACATTATAATAAATATGGTTAAATAATGGTAATTATTCCAAATATTATAAGAAATATTGTTAAATAATGGTAATTATTTTAAATATTATAACAAATATGGTAAAATAATGATAATTATTGCAAATGTTATAATAAATATGGTAAATATTGGTAATTATTCTAAAATTATAATAAATATGGTAAAATAATGGTAATTAGTCTAAATATTATAAGAAATATTGTTAAATAATGGTAATTATTCTAAATATTATAATAAAGATTGTAAAATAATTGTAACTATACTAAATATTATAATAAATATGGTAAAATAATTGTAACTATTCTAAATACTATAATAAATATTGTAAAATAATGGTAATTATTCTAAATATTATAATAAAAATGGTAAAACAATGATAATTATTCTAAATATGATAATAAATATGGTAAGATAATGGTAATTATTCTAAAAATTATAATAAATATGGTAAAATAATGGTAATTGTTCTAAATATTTAAATATTATAATAAATTTTGTAAAATAATGGTAATTATTCCAAATATTATAATAAAGATGGTAACATCAAGTACAACCTAACCATTGTGGAAAGGCATTTACTGAAGACATTATTGACCATGAAAGCATTTGCGTCACTCGTCGATAAATTGGTTTAACCTTCCGACACACGAGCAATTATTGTCATAAGGACGAGACTTGATCATGTTTCAATTGAAAAACAACCTTACGTACACAGGTGTTAAATGGTTAAGAAGGCCGACTAACGTGGAAGAATTTTACTGAATTCTACAGCACGGGTATTGAACGGATAATCATCTGTGGTTTATGTGGCTCAGGAATAATTTGTCAAATATAATTAAGGTTGATTGTAATTTTAAATTTAAATTATTTCAGTCTTTTTATATTATAGCATTCATAATATAATGCAAATAACATATGGGATGAATAGTAAATTAAGTGAATGAAACATTCAAAACATTCAAGAGTATAGAACACTCAAAAGTATGGAACATTCAAAAGTATGGAACAATCAAGAGTATGGAACAATCAAAAGTATGGAACATTCAAAAGTATGGAACAATCAAAAGTATGGAACACTCAAAAGTGGGGAGCACTCAAAAAAAATTACATATAGTCTTGGTTGTCTAGAACTAGATGGTTAAAAAGTTTTGCAGTCAGGTTTCTTTATGACTGAATTTAAAAACGCAGTTAAGTCTTCATGAACTTGTAAGTACGATTGCCGGTTTAAATTATGTTACTATCGGTGATAGTTTTCAAATCGAAAAATGAGAATAATAAACTGTTATTTTTTGTTGTAAATTCCATACTGTGAAGATCAATTGTATATTTCCACAGTATAAAATGTACAACAAAAAATAAGAGTTTATAACTTCATGATTCTTATTTTTCTACTTGAAAAATATATATATACTTGTGCCACCGATGGCACACACCTAAATTTGGGTTATTGAATCACTAAAACCTAATGTTCATACTATTATTATTGTTATTACTGTTCCTATTATTAGTGTTATTATCACCATTGCTATTATTAGTGGTATTATTATTATTACTGTTATTATTATTATTGTTATTATCATTATTGTTATTATTATTACTATTATTGTTATTATCATTAATATTATTATTGTGGTATTATCTTGCTGCTTTCTATTATTTTGCAGTACTATTACGATGCACCAGATTGGGTTGTTTGAAGAGTAGCAATTATCATTGCCTTGAAAGAAGGAAAACATTTATTTACAACTTGTCAACATTAACTAATTTTCTTTTCTTTAAAATATATTTAAAAAATACTATAGTTGGTATCAACCCTTTAATGTAGCTCAATAAAGCCATTGTGTTTGAAATCTTGATTGAAATTATATTTGTAACAGAACCAATAACTATTAGTCGGGTGAACCGTTAATGGATATCCCAAAGCAATTACTTGTTTTATTTTACCATACACACAATAATGAGAATTATTTATTATTTTAAATTAAATTATTTATTATATTAAATTAGATTTTTTATTATTTTTAATTAAATTATTTATTATTATAAGTTAAATTATTTGTTAATTTAAATTCAATTGTTTATTATTTTAAGTTAAATTATATGTTATTTTAAATTAAATTATTTATTATTTTTAATTAAATCATTTATTATTATAAGTTAAATTATTTGTTATTTTAAATTCAATTGTTTATTATTTTAATTTAAATTATTTATTATTATAAGTTAAATCATTTATTATTATAAGATAAATTATTTGTTATTTTAAATTCAATTGTTTATTATTATAAGTTAAATTATTTGTTATTTTAAATTCAGTTTTTTATTATTTTTAACTAAATTATTTATTATTTTTAATTAAATATTTATTAATTTAAATAAAATATTTAATAATTTAAATTAAATATTTATTAATTTAAACTTACAATTGAAAATTCGCTATTTTGTCAACTCAATTTGTTCTCTTCTTCGCAGTATCAAAAATCATCAAAGCTTTTGGTGTTACTTACAAAAAAAAATTTCAAATTAGCTCACAAATAAAATATAGTATATAGCATACAAAATAAAAAACGGATTGTTTTAACTATAAGCTCAAGTAGTTTATTTTAAAAAACGAATCGTGTTTACTAAAATTATTAACCAAAAGGCAGTTAAAATACAGGTTAGCTTAAATATATATAAGGAATTATAAGGGAAATAAGGAATTATAAATAAGAATTAAATAAGGAATTATTTAAATATAAATAAGGAATTATTTAAATATAAATAAGGAATTATAAAATGTGTTTAAAACATTTAAACATACAGTATGTTGAACAACAACGTAAACATGCCGAGAGTATTTATAAAATTTAATTTACAAGAAAGTGAAAATTGTATTTTTGTTTACAATAATTTATATAAACATATACTGTATATGGTGACTATGTTTAATAAAAAGTTTTTCAAAGAAT
>JARUHE010320717.1:0-11452 GCA_031471125.1 Archaeomysis grebnitzkii | reverse complement strand
ATGAAAATTACAATGACAATGACAACGACAACGACAACGACAACGACAACGACAATGACAATGACAACGACAATGACAACGACAATGACAATGACAACGACAATGACAACGACAACGACAATGACAATGACAATGACAATGACAACGACAATAACTAATAGGGTAATAATACCAACAACAGCACTTGTTATTTTATAATGTCTATCTAAAATGGATTATCAATAGAGTAATGAAACTGTCCCAAAATTAACAACCAACAGAAAAACTCCATTGCCTTATTTTATAAAATACAATCAGCAAATAACAAAGATGAAATATAATATAATATGTTGAATCAATTATTAATTACTTCCATTCTGTTCTTTTTATAAATTCTTATTTTTATGTTTTCCATAATTGGAAATTCCGACAAATTCTCGATTGTGTTTATCGATCCCAGAGTCGCAACATTTATTTCTCGTAAGGTCGATTTTCCAATTTTTTTTAATGTCAATTTCGACCTAAAGTCCATTTAATTTTTTCATTTTTTTATTACTTTTTACATAAATTTCCTTCCATGTTGAATGTCCGTTTTTTATTCCCTTTTTTCTTTGTTTTGTTATTTGCAAACTTTATTTTTATTTATAAATATTGTTGTTTGTTTTTCTTTGTTTAGTTGTTTGCAAACTTTATTTTTATTTATAATTATTGTTTGTTTTTATTTGTTTTTTTATTTGCAAACTTTATTTTTATTTATAATTATTGTTGTTTATTATTTAAAACTTTATTTTTTATTTATAAATATTGTTATTTGTTTTTCTATTTGCAAACTTTATTTTTTATTTATAAATATTGTTGTTTGTTTTTCTTTGTTTTTTTATTTGCAAACTTTATTTTTATATATAAATATTATTATTTATTATTTCAAACTTTATTTTTATTTATAAATATTATTATTTATTATTTCAAACTTTATTTTTTATTTATAAATATTGTTATTTGTTCTTCTTTGTTTAGTTGTTTCAAACTTTATTTTTATTTATAATTATTATTTATTTTTCTTTGTATTGTTATTTGCAAACTTTATTTTTATTGATAAATATTGTTATTTATTAATTAAAACTTTATTTTTGTTGATAAATATTGTTATTTATTATTTAAAACTTTATTTTTATTGATAAATATTGTTATTTGTTTTTCTCTTTGCAAACTTTATTTTTTATTTATAAATATTGTGGTTTGTCTTTCTTTGTTTAGTTGTTTGCAAACTTTATTTTTATTTATAATTATTGTTTGTTTTTCTTTGTTTAGTTATTTGCAACAAAAAAAATTATTTATAAATATTGTTGTTTGTTTTTCTTTGTTTAGTTATTTGCAAACTTTTTTTTCATTTATAAATATTATTATTTCTTATTTCAAACTTTGTTTTATTTATAAATATTGCTTTATTATTTATTGTTCAAGTTTGTATAAAGTGTTTAATTGTGATAAATTGAAACATGTTTTTCATAGGATTGTTTTTGTTTATAAGAATTTGTTTTTGTTTTCATGTTATAAAAATCCAAAATAATTGGTCTCGTTATTTTTATGTTATTAATGGTCGTGTTTTTGTTATTCATTTTCAATTAGTTTTTAGTTTTGTTATTTTTAAATGTTTTTCATTGTAATTGTTAAGATAGTTGTTGTTGTTATTTTTCAAATGTTGTCATTGTTATTTGTTAAGATAGTTTTTTTTTTGGTTATTTTCCAAATCTTTTCATTGTTATTTTTTTTGTTGGGATAGTTGTTGTTGTTATTTCAGAATATTTAAATCTAAACAACGTTATTAAAACTTTGGTATTATTATTGAACATGCAAATAAAATGTAAAAAATTGTAACAATAGTTTCACAATGGATATTTTTCCAACTTTTTGTTCCTACAATTGTAATTATTTTGTTCATTGTAATGTTATTAATCAACTGGTGATTATGTTTTAATATTTGGATAGATAATACCACAAGTGAGGTAAGCTCTGTTATTTGAATGTGGGCTACCTCACTTGTGCTATTGTCGATTTATATAATAGTACAAGTGAGGTAAGCTCTATGATATTTGAATGTGGGCTACCTCACTTGTGCTATTGTAGGCGATAGCACAAATGAGGCAAGCTCTGTTACTTGAATGTGGGTTACCTCATTTGTGCTATTGTTGATGCAATAAATACACAAATACATTAAAGTTACTATTCAAAATAACAATTGTTCTTTCTACATTTGAAATAACTAGATCTTGTTTACTAAAATTATTTAATTTTTTTCATTTTGATGATATTGTACAACTATTAATTATTTATTATTTTCAAATGTTAATAATACTGATGTAACAATCACAATATTGATAATAATAATTATTATTATTATTATTATTATAATTAGTAATAGTGTTATGATTATTATTATTATAATTAGTAATAGTGTTATGATTATTATAATTAGTAATAGTGTTATGATTATTATTATTATAATTAGTAATAGTATTATGGTTATTATTTATATTATTACTAATATTGTCATCTATGTTATTATTATTATTTTTGTTATTTACATTAGTATCATTATTATAATTATTAAGTGTTATATTCATTATTATTATTATAATTATTAATAGTGTTATTTACATTAATATTATTATTATTATAATTATTAATAGTGTTATTTACATTAATATAATTAGTAATAGTGTTATTTATATAAATATTATTATTATTATAATTATTAATAGTGCTATTTACATTAATATAATTAGTAATAGTGTTGTTTATATAAATATTATTATTATTATAATTATTAATAGTGTTATTTACATCAATATAATTAATCCAATAAAAATATTAGCATTGGTGTGTATAATTATCGTTGTATTGGACATCCTGCGTTGTATGGGGGTTGTTGATAATGTATGATGTATTGATCACATCTGTTCATTGTACCTCTTCCATTTGTGTTGTGTGGTTGTGTTCAACTTCTCCGCCTTGCAAATCAATGACTGGACCAATTAATGCAATAATAATGAATGCTTTAGTGTCGTTAAAGTGAAACATCTCGTTAAAGTGAAACAACTTGTGTGTGGTTCGCTATGCCTAATTTTTCCAGCGTTTGAGCCTACCGTCGCGTCGTTGTATCGATTTCTCTAAAGGTAAACAAAATTATTTTTCATTTAACTGTTTATTAAAAAACTTCTTTTTTGTTTAATAAATAAAAATAATTCCATGTGCCAACCAAAACCAAATCCGACGCTGGTGTCGCTCGACCCATCACCGCTAACAATGCGAGTATTGATCCGCCAGAATTGGTTGAGTGTTATTGGTCCCCATCCCCCAGGACCGCTAATACAACGTCCTACGTAAGCCTATTTCCACACCCTCCATTTATGGGGGGGGGCAGGTCTAGAGCCTTGCATGATTATTCAATTGTGTCTGGCTGGTGTGACAATGAACTTGAAACTTCGGCTCCAAATCTATCTGGCACTCATGGTTAATTCAAAATATTTTTTGGCACTTAATGGTTAATTCAAAATATTTTTTGGCACTCATGGTTAATTCAAAATCTTTTTTTTCACTCATGGTTAATTCAAAATATTTTTTGGCACTAATGGTTAATTCAAAATATTTTTTGGCACTCATGGTTAATTCAAAATGTTTTTTGGTACTCATGGTTAATTCAAAGTATTTTTTTGGCACTTAATGGTTAATTCAAAATACTTTTTGGCACTCATGGTTAATTCAAAATGTTTTTTGGCACTCAAGGGTAATTCAAAATGTTTTTTAGCACTCATGGTTAATTCAAAATATTTCTGGCACTTAATGGTTAATTGAAAATATTTGTTGGCCTTCATGGTTAATTCAAAATATTTTTGGCACTTAATGGTTAATTCAAAATGTTTTTTGGCACTTAATGGTTAATTCAAAAAAATTGGCACTTAATTGGTTAATTCAAACTGGTTTTTTTGGCACTTAATGGTTAATTCAAAATATTTTTTGGCACTCATGGTTCATTCAAAATCTTTTTTGGGTCTCATGGTTAATTTAAAGTATTTTTTGGCACTCATGGTTAATTCAAAATATTTTTTGGCACTCATGGTTAATTCAAAATATTTCTGGCACTTAATGGTTAATTCAAAATGTTTTTTGGCACTTAATGGTTAATTCAAAAAAATTGGCCTTAATTGGTTAATTCAAACTGTTTTTTTGGCACTTAATGGTTAATTCAAAATATTTTTTGGCACTCATGGTTAATTCAAAATATTTTTTGGCACTCATGGTTCATTCAAAATCTTTTTTGGGTCTCATGGTTAATTCAAAATATTTTTTGGCAGTCATGGTTAATTCAAAATATTTTATTGGCACTCATGGTTAATTCAAAATATTTTTTGGCACTCATGGTTAATTCAAAATATTTTTTGGCACTCATGGTTAATTCAAAATATTTTTTGGCACTCATGATTAATTCAAAATATTTTTTGGCACTCATGGTTAATTCAAAATATTTTGGCACTTCATAGATAATTCAAAACATTTTTGGCACTTAATGGTCAATTCAATATATTTTTTGGCACTTAATGGTTAATTCCAAATGTTTTTGGCCCTCATGATTAATTCAAAATATTTTTCGGCACTTAATGGTTAATTCAAAATATTTCTGGCACTCATGGTTAATTCAAAATATTTCTGGCACTCATGGTTAATTCAAAATATTTCTGGAACTTTATGGTTGATTCAAAATCTTTCTGGCACTTGATGGTTAATTTAAAAAAAATTTAGCACTTAATGGTTAATTTAAAATATTTTTTGGCACTTGATGGTTAATTCAAAATATTTCTGGCACTCATGGTTGATTCAAAATATTTTTGGCACTTCATGGTTGATTCAAAATATTTTTTTATGTTTTTAGTAGATTTTAATATTCCAGATTATTTCAAAATCACCAACACTGGAATAAAATTAAAGTTACAAATCATTTTCATCGACCAATTTGTTTTGTTATAGGCCTATGTTGCAATGTTATGATACACGGCTTTCGTGACTTTTTATAAGCCTTTATTGCAGTGTTATGATGCACGGCTTTCGAGACTCGAGACACGCTATTCGCGTTCATTATCGTATTTTGATTCCTTGTGGAAGTGTTTGTTGGTAGGATCGATTTATATTGTTGTTGCTGTTGATGTTTTTGTTGTTGATGTGGTTGTCGTCCTAGTCGTTGTTCTTGTCATCGTCGTCGTGTATTGGCATTTCTGTTGTTGTCGTTGTTGTTCAATTTTGTATTTGGTTCTTTGTTTGTATTTGTTTGTTGTTAATTGTTTATATGTTCATGTGTTTGTTTTCTCGATCGATTGAATCGAAGCTAAGATTTAGGTTACTATTGCAGCGTTGGTGTGTTGAGTTTGGTTAAGATGTTCGTTTGAAAAGTTGCACCGAATTTTTACGCAAGGAAAATAATTCAAAACAACCCAGGCTGTAAAACTCTTACACTTTTCAACCCAATCAATCATACTTACAAGTTACAAATCCTAATAATACAAATAATAATAATTATAATACAAATAATAATAATAATAATTTATTAATTTTATTCCAACTTTAATATTTGTGACTTGATATTCAAAAAAACGGATGATTAATTACTTTTATTTTTGGTTCAACTTCAATATTTTTTGACGTTTTGATTGATTTGTATGTTTTAGGCGGTGTCCATTTGGGTGTTTCAAGGTGGGTGATTTTATGTCACCGGTCACCTGTAACACCAAAGCTTCCATTGTGTTACCATCGTTACTTCATGTCACGCAATTATGTCAGCGGGATACGAACCTGGAACCATGCTTGTTAATTGCACATTTGTTTCCATTTATTATTATTACAGTGTTGGGGGAATTGTTTACATTGATACTAGGAGTAATGACAATAATAATTAATAATATTAATACTAATAATAATGAGTACTAATAATACTGATGATAGTAATAATGATAATATAGTAGTAATAATAATACTAGTAATAATGATAATAGACAATAGTAATAATAATAATAATGAACTCTGATGCATATTTTTTATTTTTGCAAACAGTTGTACAAAAGTCAATCAAGTTGAATAACTAGTAAGATAAGTTTGTATAAGTATATTTAAGAAAAAAATATAAAAACAAATATTTTCAATAATTTAATCTAATCTTCTTAAATGGTTTACAAAATCTTCGTGTTCTCTGGAGATGATTTTCTAACAAATGTATATTCAATTATACTTGAATCTTTAATGTAGACTTTACTATTAACGAAGGTTATGGAAAACAATACTAATTACAATATTTAGAACAATAGTTGGTAGCAATAATAAGAATAGTAATTATAACAATAATGATAGTTATAATAGTAATTATAACAATAATGATAGTTATAATAGTAATTATAACAATAATAATGAAATAGTATTCACGAAAACACAAATGATTGATAAAAACGGTTATATTTATTAGAACAATTATAATAGTTATAATTATACTTATAATAAAAATAATAGTTATAATTATACTTATAATAGAAATAATAGTTATGATTGTACTCATAATAAAAAAAAATAATTATAATAAAAATTATCAAGTATATTGCAGTTGTACAAAATGTTTTTAAACTTCTGTAAGAAACATTTTACGAAACCGAGAAATATCTTTGGTACCCTAAAGAATGGATGAAGATGAAATATCTTTGGTCCCCTAAAGAATGGATGAAGATGAAGTGGCGAATGTGTGTTGCTAATTACTTTATTGATATTATTTGAGATAAATCCGAGGAGATTTATTGGCATCTGCATAAATGAATTAATTCGAGATATTGGAGAAGTCGATCGGAGAACTTTTGGGAGATATTGGAGAAGTTGATCGGAGAACTTTTGGGAGACATTGGAGAACTATTGCCATAAGTCTCCTAGATTCTCTTGACAACAAACATCTCCAAATGAGACATTTATTCTCCTCGATATTCACGAGAAGCTTCTCCAATTAATGTCTCCTTCAGGTTTTGTTGCGTTTCTGCGTTTCTATTTATCTACATTGTATTATATTTAATTGTCTCTCGTCTCTGCTCTATCTCTGTTTCGGATTCTCTTGTCTCACCCCCCCCTTCAATTTACCTATAGGATGCAATACCTGGCTTAGGCTCATTTAATATATAATAAATATATTCTATTCATATTGATGAGGAGTGTTTCAGTTGCGCAGGTTTAAATGTTTGCAAATTAGCTATATAATAAATTTCAACTTTTTTCAAAATAAGTTCACCTTAAAGATTAAATGAATAAACATAATGTTGTGTTAATTACTTGACAATTTAAGGTTCTATATTTTGTTCAGCATAACATTTAATGTTAATTTAAAAAAAATTGATCGAAAATGTGTAAGCAAATATATATATTTATGAACTGACAATAACACAAGTGAGGCAACTTACATTCACATAACATAGAGCTTACCTCACTTGTGCTATTGGCGCATTTATAAAATAACAACCACACCCAAATAATTCAACGATAACAATCTTTGAAATAAGTTTTTCTTTTTCAAAAAAATATTCCGTGATAAATATTTTCCTATGTATATCACGAATAGTCTGCAGCAGTTTAGAGTTTGTAAAACCAATGTTGAATTGCCATTTGATGTGATTGTATCAATGGATAAATTAAATTAACATTCGCTAATTAGCGTCTTTGATGTTATCTAAATTTTGTGTGAGTGATCAACGAATTTCGTTGATAACGCAATGTTATGCAACTATGTAACGATGTCCAACCATGCATGTACGAGTAACACCAGGGTCAACATACCTTGAGGTTCGTATTTAAAAAAACTTACTGTATGGCTCGTATCTGTGTTTTCAAATAATTAAACAATTCCTTCTTTTACATTCGTGTGAAGAATTATATTTCAAACATTTGCAAGCATTAATTTTTGGAGATTTTTTTCGCTTAATTTTCGGTTTTTCAAAACATTGAATGAGAGAAATAATAGTTTTTGATCCTGCTATACATGGATCGACAATAGCACAAGTGAGGTAAGTTCTATGTCATTTGTATGTGGGTTGTCTTCTATAATTTTAAATGCAAAAAAAATTGAGATCATATGGCCATTGGCAAAATAATATAAACTAAAAAACTTTAAATGAACTATATAAGATTATAATTTAAAGTTTTATTTTAGTTTAAAAATTTTTAACGTTTAAATTCAATTAAAGTTAGGATTATTTTATAAAATAATAAAATATTAAGATTCGAATAAAATATTTTTACATCTTGAAGCATTTTTCAAATAATTGTTCAACAAAACAAAAAAGAGAAATCGACAGAAATATCAAATTTATTGACTTTTCAATGATTTCGAAAGTTTTTTCATTTATTTTTATCGAAAAAAATTCTTTTTTTGTAATTTAATGTCAAAATATTCAGAGAAAAAGTTTTATTGACCCTCTAACGCCTGAATTATTATTACCTTAAGAAGTTTGCATTGAAAATAACCCTACAAATTTCCCTATTTTGTCCCTACAGACGTTAAATGGTTACTGTTGGAAATAGTTTGTAGGCCTATGTTCAAGTTGATAGAAATTGTATCTTATGGTTTAGATTGTTTTAGAACTTTTTTTGGTGGTTTATGTGGAAGTTATAATTCAATTAATTAAATAAGGTTTATGGTTTGTTTTTTTTATTATTTTTTATATTATTTATTTTTTTTTAAATAAGGTTTATATTTTTTGGGGTTTATGTGTAAGTTATAATTCAATTAATTGAATAAGGTTTATGGTTTTTTTAATAAAACAAATTTTACTTAATTTCATATAATATAAAAAATCATAAGTATTTCCGAGAATATTTCTGTTTTTGTAAATAAAAATTAGGGCTGCCTAATATGAGATGGAGGAATGATAGTCATAAAAATTTTAAGGAAATTGTCAATAAATTATTGCTGGTTATCTGAGACTGAAAGGTGCCAGCAAAGGCCCCCAGAGTCAAGATAACATTGCTAACATCTGATCAACATTGATTTATGTCCCACTACAGAAATTAAGTTTACATTCATTTAATAAATTAGAGAATCTATGTAATAATAATAATAATAATAATAATGTCAACAAATTGTTCAAATGAACAAAGATTAAATTAAAATTATCTAACAATTGAAAATGATCTAAAATATAATCCAAAGCTAATTTTAATTTGTTCAACCCTCTAACGCCTGTAGGGACAAAAGAATGACTATTGTAGGGTTATTTTCAATGCAAACTTCGTTGTATTGTAGACCTTAGGGTAATAAATATTCAGACGTTAAAGGGCTATAATTAATTAAATAGCATTTTAAAATAAACATCCTAATTAACATTAATCATCCTAATTCGCTCAACCTTTTAGAGATGTTAACTATGATCGTTAAGGTGATTATCCTAATTGCTTCTAAATCCCTAGATAATAATTTTCATTAGGCTTAACAACACAAACGTTTATCGTTGCATTTTATGTAGAAAGATCTTTCATTTGTTTCTTTGTGGTTGAGAGATGTTATGTTTGTTGGATTGTTTATTTGTTTCTTTGTTTGTTTAATCGTTTGTTTATTTGTTTATGCATTTGTTTGTTTGTAAAACATATGGACCCAGTTCGTCACTGCAACCATTACGGAATGTCTTTGGTACCTTAAATATTTGTACAAAGATGTCCTTTCTCATTTGTAAGGAAAGTGGGTCTGATTCTTACTTGTACGAGTGACCGACCTCTTTGGAACACCAAACGTTGTTGTCATTCCAGCCGTTATTGTGCGTTATATCCATAGCCTGTCTGTTGGGATGAATTTAAATGTTTAAAGTGTTAGTAAGCTGTGTTTGAAAAACGCAGTTGTTGTTGTTGTTGTGTGGATGATTTGTGAACTCTACCAGAATTTTGCATTATTTTTCAAAATAATAAAAAATATTAATTTTACAAAAAAGTTTGTTTAAATGAAAATAAAGAACAACAATCTACACTGGTATCACTAAAGATTTTTTTCTATCAAATCAATATTTACTTAATAAAACAAACATGTGCGTGTGCGTTTTTAGCACGTGTGTATCGTGTCTGTGTGCTTATCATATCCATAATTAAGTACACATACAATAGAATTCGAGTACTTGAGCCTGCATCTTTTCGACCAAGAAATATTTACCGTTAAGAAAAAATGAGATAATTAGGCCTAAGAATTTTCAATTATCTATGCACAAAAGATTCTTTCGTCCTTAACAATTTATTTTCTTCGCCCAAAAAAATGTTCTCATTAACCCGTCGCTAAAATGTTGGAAAAAATAAAAACTTGAATGTTGAAAATTATTTGCTATTAATAAATAAAATAATTTGCCATTCATTTTCTTGTAAAGCCTGTTCACAAAATAACGGCATAATCATCATTGCCATAACGGCATAATTACCAGTGCCATAACGCAAACGGCATAACCATTAGTGCCACAATGACATAACCATCAGTGTCATAACGGCATAACCATTGGTGTCACAATGACATAACCATCAGAGTCACAACGACATAACCATCAGTGTCACAACAGCATAACCACCAGTGCCATAACGGCATAACCACCAGTGTCATAACGGCATAACCACCAGTGCCATAAAGGCGTAACCATTAATGTCATAATGGCATAACCATCAGTGCCACAATGACATAACCATCAGTGCTATAACGGCATAACCATCAGTGGCATAAAGGCATAACCATCAGTGGCATAAAGGCATAACCATCAGTGTCATAACGGCATAACCACCAGTGGCATAAAGGCATAGCCATTAGTGCCATAACGCCATAACCACCAGTGCCATAACGGCATAACCACCAGTGTCATAACGGCATAACCACCAGTGCCATTACGGCATAACCACCATTACCATTACGGCATAACCACCAGTGGCATAAAGGCATAACCACCAGTGTCATAACGGCATAACCATTACCATTACGGCATAACCACCAGTGCCATTACGGCATAACCACCAGTGCCATTACGGCATAACCACCAGTGCCATTACGGCATAACCACTAGTGCCATAACAGCATACCACCCGTGTCATAACGGCATAACCATTAAAATCATAACGGCATAACCACCAGTGTCATTACGGCATAACAACCAGTGTCGTAACGGCATAACAACCAGTGTCGTAACGGCATAAACACCATTACCATTACGGCATAACCACTAGTGTCATAACGGCATAACCACCAGTGTCATAACGGCATAACCATTAAAATCGTAACTGCATAACCACCAGTACCATAACGGCATAACCACCAGTGCCATAACGGCATAACCACCAGTGCCATAACGACATAACCACCAGTGCCATAATGACATAACCACCAGTGCCATAACGGCATAACCACCAGTGCCATAACGGCATAACCACCAGTGCCATAACG
>JARUHE010320706.1:0-11453 GCA_031471125.1 Archaeomysis grebnitzkii | reverse complement strand
ATTCTACATTTATACCCAAAATTAAAGTAAATCATATTTTACCATAAAAATTTAATTCAATTTTTTATCTATTTGTTTCAATTTTTTTTTCATTTTGTTTTATTTTATTTTGTTGATTTATTTTATTTTAGATTTAGTTATCTTTTGGGTTTGTACACCTGGGTATGCTTATTTAAAACCTTGTTCATTAAAACAAACATTTTCTAATTTTTAAAAAATTGCACGTGAAAAAGTTCTAAGCTGTTGATGCGTATGATCATTCAACTATTAAATTATTTCTCATTTATTTTAAATAATAAATAAAAAAATTAATAATTGGGGGCGATCAAAATCCGCAAAATTTTATTACATTATGTAAAATTGTATAAGATGTTGTAAGACTTTTTTAGATTTTACAAGATTTAACAAGATTTTGTAAGATTTAACAAGATTTTGTAAGATTTAACAAGATTTTGTAAGATTTAACAAGATATTATATAGTTTTACAAGATTTGTCAGAGCTATTATGCTTGTTCGTCGTCATTGTAATTCTTAGCTGCAAAATCTGGACTGTGATTTCGATTATTCATTCCTAAATTTAGTTAGTCATACAAACTAAAAAATTAAGAAATTGAGTAAACTAAATCATAATTAGTTAAATTAATAATTAATAATCAACAATTAACAACTAAATCAAATTAATAATTATAACAGTTATTGATAGGATAATTAAACAACAGTTTTTAGTCTAGTACTGTTGTTTATTATTTTTTTTCTCCTTATCACATAAACATGCACTGAAAACACCTAACCTGCTTTCATGTCTAAAATAGTCAAAATTTACATCATCAAATTGACTAGCCTTTGTTAACAGTGCACACTTTATTGTGATCAAATCAAAATCGTATCACATTGTATCCAATGTGATAGGATTTTAAGTGAACCACATCAAAGTTGATTTAATCTAAAAAAGTACGCACTGCTAACAAAAGTTAGTCAATTTGATGTCAGTTTTAATTATCTTAGACATAAAAGTTATTCAACTGTTTTCAGTGTATATGCGATTAAATTTCCGTTTAACATTTTTATACAATTTTTCAATAAAATACAATTTTATAAAAAATATATAATTCAATACAATTTTATAAAAAAAATGTAATTCAATGCAATTTTATAAAAAATATATAATTCAATACAATTTATAAAAAAATGTAATTCAATGCAAATTTACAAGAAGATAACAAGAAGTTGATTGAACCATTTTTTCTTCAAGTGATGTTCATAAGAATTTTTTTTTAAATACCGTTTTGATATTTTACTTAATGGCTAATCGGAGCCTCTGTGCTGTTAGCTTGAAGTTTAGCGGCGAATAAAATGTAACTCAAGCGTTGAGAGTTTTTCTTTATCTTTCACTTCATTGTTATCCTCAACATTTCAATACACTTTTGTTTTCTTAAATAAATTATACAATCTTCATGCACTTTATATACACACTGAAAATAATTTAAACATCGTTATGGTTTCAATTTATAAAAAAAAACATCCATTTAATTTGTCTGCCTTCAATGTTAAATGATCTCATAAAAATAAAAACCAGAAAGCATCTTAATTGTAGAGGTTCTGTTTGATCTGTTAAGCAAGATCTATTATCATGATATTCAAATCTTAAATGCAATTTATTAACAATGTGGCAATATAATTTGTAATGCATTGCATGACATTTATTATTTTAATGCCATTTTTTTTATTTATGAAATAAATTTAAATAAAAAACATATTTTCTTTTTAGTTTTGTTGTGCTTATCTTCTTTCTAAAGAACTAAATTATAAATACGAAAATTATAAAACATAATAAAATATAAATCATAAAATACTATAAAACATAATAAAATATAATTTAATATAATACTATTTAATAGGTTCACACACATTGGATACAAATTAACCCTTTAACGCCTGTAGGGACAAAACAGTGACGGTTGTAGGGTTATTTTCAATGCAAATATAATTGTATTGTAGACCTTAGGGTAATAAATATTCAGGCGTTAAAGGGTTAAAAATGTTTAAGCAGTCAATGTAAGTAGCTTAAGGGGTACCTTGAAATCTTCTCAGTTGTTTCCACCTAAAAAATTAAGAGAAATTTTTTTTTCTAAAGTTTGGGTCATTTGTTTGGATGGGGAGGAGGAACTTTTCCCGTTTATTGACGTTTTTTTCCCCGAACTAATTGTAGACTATTTAAGATAAAATTTATAGAGTTTCACACATTTTTTTCTGTAACGAAATAATCTCTCAGCGTTTTTTTATATTTCCTTTATTCCTTTTGTGTGAGCAAAACTTCGATAAAAATTGCCATTGTTCAGAACATTAAATTAAATAACTTCTTAAACCATCGTAATTACTCAAAACACCAAATGACAAAATGTTTTGCAATCGGGTTTTTTTAAACATTTTAAAAATCGTTGAATAAATAAAAAAAGGTTTACACGCTTTTATCAAGAAACATAGTTTTCCATAAAATGCATTTAAAGTTTCATGTCCAAATATTTTACTCATATCCTCTAAAAAATGAAGGTTTTATAATATATTCAAAGATGATTGTACACATTGTTTTACTTTATTATAATATGATTAAACATCAATTATATTGGTCATATATATATGTTTAGATTAATAATAACCCATATCCTACGTTAATTTTTTCTTTCTTTTCATTGTTGTGTGAGAATTTTCACGTCTTATCTCACTTTGTTCACCATAATGGCATTGGTACATCGATATTATTTATTGATTTTATCCATTACTGAATATGAAACAATTTTTCTCCATGGTTGGATGAATCACGAATGGGACATTTTAACTACTGATGGACCGGATTCACTACTCGGTCGGATATCCGGGTCGGATGTGAGGTTCTTCCTGATTTCATGAGGTCGGATGTGAGGTTCTTCCTGATTTCATGAGGTCCAGCACCGGACAATATCTGTAATTAAATAGCCTTAGTGTGGGCTGTGTAGCCTAATCTAACAGTTTTTATAACAATAAGTAGAACAAATAAATAGTTTTTGTATAAAAGATAAGAATACAGTCGAGCTTCTGCTTACAAACTTGATTCATTTCACCTCTCTGTTCTTAACCCGAGTTGTTAGGAAACACCATCGGAGATTTCCATTGAAAGTCCGGTCAGTAACATCTTCTGTTTCATAACTTCAGAAATTTATATATATTTTTAATTTTTAAAATGTTCAGTTCAAGTATGCATACCAAAGAACAATTAAAAAACATTATTTTAAAACTTTCGTCTCAGTGAAGGCTGTTCAGATTGAATAGTTCTTCATTTCATTTTAAGTAAACATTGTTTTAAAATAAAAAATAATCTATTAACAAATTTTTCATTTTGGACTTCCCTGTGAAAATTAAAAAATGCAGGGGCAATGCACGGTTACCAACAGTGTATGTAATTGTCGACACCCTAAGATTAACTCTGTGCAGTTGGATTATAGTTCATTACAATTAAGATTAGGGTGCCGGCAATTACAAACCCTGATGTTAACCGTGCACTGACCATATTATTAAAAAATATGAATTTTTGTAAAAAAAATTTAGGATAGATTGTTTGGAAAGAATAGTTCTTCATTACATTCATATTGTTTTAAAATTTAAAAAAATGATGAATAAAATTTTGATTTTGGTCAACCATGTTTCAAAAAAAAAATGTATGGCTCTTCCTTTCATTCTAAGTAAACATTTTTGTAAAATAGGAAACAAACGAGTTGATTTATCAAATTTCGCAAAAAAAATTCTGAAAAGGCTATTATTTAAAAAAATACAAATCTTAGAAATAAAAATCTTTGTGAGAAATTAACAAAATAAAATGCCCTAAATCTTATTGAATACAAGCCTTGCTCTAAATTCAATAGCAAAAAATTTGGTTCGGACGAAGACAATGATAAAAACAACAGAAACCAAACCAAATATAGAGCTTTCGTTCGCTGGATAATAAATTAAGAAATATAAATAATTAACAATGTGATATCGAAAATGAAAATACAGTTATTTCGATTGAAACATTAATTAAGTGAAACAAGCCAAGGCTATGAACTATTTTCTCAACTTGCACCTTAGATAGAAAATGGTAAGATATTCGGTTCGTTGGATATCCGAAATCTTGCCGGATATCCGGAGGGATCCGGTATTATCCGGAACCAGCCAGATGTAAAAACGGTTTTTAGCCAAATCTTTCAATGAACATTTTTATTTGGTTTTTAGGTGTATCATTTTAGGTATTTTGTAACAATTTATCTTCTGCTAGATCGTGATAAACCATAAATATTTATTAGTGTGGCTGAAAGAAGATTTCCTTAATGTTATACAATGTAAGTTCTTAGCCTAGTGTGAGCGTTTTATTAAACAGCAAGAATTCTCTCATTCCGTACAATGCACACACCGTGGATTATTTTAATACTTGATAAGAATATTAAAGGCTTCAACACAAACTTATATACTTAGGATAATTTTCCAAATTATTTAATCATATAAACACTTATAATATTGAATGAATGAAATATAAATAATTTAAATTACGTACTATTTTTTTTAATATTTGAAAGGTTTTTCATCTTTTTTAAATACAATGGGTTTTTTCTTTATTGGCTTTGTCAAAAAATAGTTGAAATAAATTTAAAATAAAAGATATTGACACCAATGAGGTAAGTTTCCCAGGAGAGGAATAGACAGTGTCTGCATATGCGTGATTGTGCCTATCAGATTGTAGAGTTTAAACGTTGCTAGATGCCAGATTGTTAAGGATTTTCACTTAAATTATATACTATTCGAAGAAGAATTGCTTTCTCCATCCAATGGTATAAAAAAGGAAAATGGAAATTCGGACCAAACTTGTCCAGGCGTCACCTTGAATTGTTGGGTTGATATTTTTTTCTTTAAAATTTCGCTTTGTCAATTGTTTTTACAATTTTCCTTTTCATTGCCCAATAAAAATGATGGCATAAATTTTATGTGTATAACCATTTCACGTCTTTTTTAATGATGTTCTCACATCTGATAAATATACGGCTTCCATAAAAGGTCTTTTTTGTTTTGCGCATTTTTGATGAAACGATTCTGATGGTTGGTATTCCTGAAATTTCACTCCTGGGATTGCATTGATGAAACATATTCGAGGAACTTGTCTTTCATATTCTATTGCGTAGCTTTTCTATTGTTTCGATGTATTTAATTACATTTGTAATATTATTATAAGTATTATTATTATTGTTATTATTACTATAATTATTATAAATGTAAATTGTTATTGCATAGGTTTTCGAATGTACTTCTATTAAATTTCAGTTTGTTGTGCAAACATTACTATTGAACTATTATTACTGATTGCCTGAGTTGGTCAATTCAAATGACATTTTCCATTGCAACAAATAAGTGAAAAGGATAATGAATTACACAATCTTCTGATAACATCAATTGATTAAAGATGTTCATAATACAATTATCCTTTCAATTTGAAAAAAAGTAATCTTTTTTAAATTCGTTGCTATAATGGAAATTTATAAAATGGCCATTGAAAGAAGAAAGATTCTGACCTGTACATAGATACCCACACATACTGTTGGGATTAAGTCATAAGAAATGAGCTATCAAAATGAATCATCTGAATACATGTTTGATGCTTCAACATCATATTAAAATTGTAACTAAAATCACATAGCTAGAATAGAGCAAGCTAAAAGTGCATTTTGCATGTGATGTAAATAAAAATTTGAATAAAATAGCTTAGTAAAAAATTCATATATCTGGCATTTGCATGGTCAATTTATTCAGTTAATGCATTCATTTAAAAATCTAAAATAACCATTAAACAAACAAAAGTTTTTCAGCTTGATAAACTCTAATTATTGGCACAAAATTAGAAATAATTAAATATTTTTACATAAATAAAACGAACTACAGATATGTTTATACAGTTTTTTAAAGATTAAGTGTGTGTGTGTGTGTTTAAACTTTTGTATGTTTCATTTATAATAAACAATTATACTAAGTAAATTCATTATATATACAGGTAGAGTACAAAAACTTTTAACTGTTTTTATTACTAGATATTCTAACAAACCTTTGTTACGTTTTTAAATAACCTTCAAGTTTTATGAAAATAATATGATAATTGTTTGCTAGCTTAAATTTTTAGGACAATATAAAATGTATAATAAACGCACACATAAATAGTAACATTCTTACACACACATGAGCACATAAACACATAAATCAACTTGGAGAAATAGTTTTCCCAAATAATTGTTGAATTGAAGTGTTTGTAAAAATATTTCGACAATGTCTTCTTGAACATTTCCACAAAATTGTTTTTTGGCAGGAATACAGCGCCATGACGCTGAACGTACGTCACGACGACATCGTTTGGCCGGGCAACACAAATCTTCAGCCAAAAGGATACGTCATTCCGACACACTTGACGGTACGTCCAACATTTTAGCTTCTTTAAGATTTTTTTTTGTTCAAATTGTAAAATTATAATGTTCTAAAAAATTTAACTTTTGTACGCCACTCGATTATATGAATATAAAATTCTATATTGAAACTCAAGAGCTTTAGCGTGTTTTAAACCAAACCCTATATAGATAATTTATCCACTCATTTGGTAAATTGTAAACAAAATGATGGTGTCTATGGTGTTTTGTTTATTAATTAGTTCTTAATTAGATTTAAGCAAATATGAACTTGATAATGCGTCACAAGGTAAAAACTTTCTTCCGCAGGTGCTAACGATAGAAGAGAAGCCGTTCGTGAACACCAAGGAAATCAAGAGCAAGGTGGAGTGTCTCGGCGACAACCAGGTCCTCTGTCCTTGGTACAACTCCTCAGGCGCCACCGAAGGCCTATATTGCTGCACTGGTTACTGCATCGATCTGCTCACGTCCTTAGCCCAGAAGATCAACTTCACCTACGAGTTGCAGCTCGCGCCTGACGGCCAGTTCGGCACTCCGGTTTTCAACGAAACCTCTGGTGAGATTTATTTTCATTTTCCAAATTTTAATTATTTCAAAGATGTTAATAAATATGTTTTTCTACTCCAAGTTATGTGTTCAATGAAACTTCTAGTGCAGTAATTCCCAAACGTTTTACCTTCGTGGAACCCTTCCAATAATAGTGATATCCTAAGCAACCCCTATATAAGAAAATATTTTACAATCTTATTTATTTATATCTTCTTCATAATGCAAGCAATATTTTTATTTTTATAACCGGTTTAGGTAAAAAAACTGTCTTCCTCAAATTTATTGATAATTTCGAAGAAAAAAATCAACATATTTTTCTGACAACTAGTTCAAACACATAATAACTGGACCCTTTTCCAGTTTATTCAAAATTAAAAAAAAATTAAATAATTTATTGAAGAGCCAATATCAATCAAAATAATACAAACAAAAATATATTGTCCCAGAATGTAATGTGCTTTTTCAATGAGACACTTTTGCTTGTCTTTTGGAAGGCAAATACCTAATTCGAGGTCGAATCTTTAACAAGCACACATGCATTTTTTCTACTAAAAGGAGACAGTTTCTTTCCTTGCTCTTTATACTTGTAATATGAGAAAAAGCTTGCTCTCATATGTAGGAAGTACAAAACTGATGCAAAATTTTTATTGCTTGTCTGTGAATGGCAGGATATTCTTTTTTCACTGAAATCCAGAACTTGTCAAAGGATAGGTCTGTAAATCTCATCTTGAGTGTGCGATCTGACTGCATTACACAAAGTTCTTCCGCTTCTCTTAAATTAAAGTTCTTGAGATGGACAGAACATTCAGAGAAAGGATTCCTCACCCAATCCAACTCTTGGGTTGAAAGGGAGGGAAAATAATGTTCAATTTTTATTTACAGCTCTTCTAGGTGGTTGAAACTTGCTGGTATCTATATTCACTTTTAAGCCCTCGCAGTAGCTGAAAAATTTCAAGGTTTCCTTTAGCAATATGGTTTTTCTAAAGGTTTAGTCTTCTTTTAAATCCAAGAATATTATCACTTGAAGTCTATACATTTTCTCCAGAGCCTTGCAGTGACTTATTCAACTGATTCATGTGCTGAAAAATATCTGCTTAGTAGGCTAGCTTCGGCAACCATTGTTCATCTTCAAAGTACTTGGCGAAACCTGACTTGTTGTTTTCTTGAAAGTACTTCTGTAATTCGCCTTTCAGCTCAAACACTCTATTTAGAACTCTTCTTCTACTGAGCCACCGAATTCCTGTATGCAGCAGAAGATTTTTATGCCTTTGTCCATGTTTTCACTCAAATTTTTAAACATTCTACAATGAACTCGTCTTTGTTTGATAAAGTTGATCATTTTGATGACATTATCAAAAACTTTTTCAATTCATCTCCAAGAGCTTTTGAAACCAGTACTTCTCTGTGAAGAAAACATTGTGTAGGTACAGCATCATAATTTTCTTTATTTACAAGAGAAGCAAAACCTCTGATTGAGCCTACCATTTCCTAAAATATTTCCGTACATGTATAAGAAAATTAGGTTGCACATATGTGCAAAGGCATAATAATCTCAGCCTATATATCAGTATCTCTTGAAGGAACCCTTGGCAAGCTCTTAAGGAACCCTAGTTGGGAAACCCTGTTTAAATCTAGTGAATATCTCATCATCTAGCAAAACATTCGTTTACATTGATAAGTTTTAATTAATAAATCACTTTTAAGTTAAGAAATGTTGAAAACAATCGGATTATCTATGAAACAAACAAAATATTTGAATTACAATTGATCTTGTAAAGAAATTATATACAGGACTACCACCAAAATTGTGATAAGCCGATGGAACAATTATACAAACATTAATATGAAATTTGAAATGTTTTGTTTTTAATGATATGAAAAATAAGAAAATAATTCTAATCTGAATAATTAAGCTGAATTTATTCTAACCAACAAAGTCACATAATATAAATGATGATAATGAGTACAATTTTCAGAGCCAAAAAGCCATTGTTATAGTGGAAATTATTTCTAATTCGAGCTTTTCATTGCAGGCAAGAAGGAGTGGACGGGGTTGATCGGCCAACTTGTGAACCAGACGGGAGGGGCGGACATGATCGTTGCTCCTCTGACCATCAACCCAGAAAGAGCACAAGTGATCGAGTTCTCAAAACCGTTCAAATACCAAGGGATAACAATTCTAGAGAAAAAGGTGAGGCCATCATGTAGGGGAGGAGGATTTATAAATAAATCCAGTTATTCACTTTGAAAGATTTTACAGCAAAAGAATCAGATTTGCATTACTTGTCAACCTTTTTTATGAAACAATTCTTTTATACTTTAGATCTTGGACATTGACAATGTTAAGAAACCTTGAGTTTTCTTAGTTAATTGTTGCGTGAGAAATACTTAATAATGAAAAATATCGAATACTCTAATATAATCAATGTATAATACAGCAATGCTGTTTTACACTCTTGTACAATATCAGAGCCAAGTCTACTAGTAATCTAGTATTTGCTACACGTATATGAAGGTTTTACAGATTTTTAATTAATAACTGGATGAACATTGACTAAAAATTAAGTGCCTTTTCAAAATAATTGATCATTTTTGGTAAACAGGCATGAATTAAATTTCAAGGAAAAAATTCCTTAAAAAAATATTAAAGTGAAAGAAACTCATACTGATGATGGTAGTTGTAAGCACATACACGTTAATAGACTAGCCTATAATTTAGTTCTGTAAGGAACACATTTTTTATTTTTTATTTTCATTCTACTGTAGTATCTTATAATTTAATTTTTTACATGCAGCAACCGAGATATTCTACTTTAGTATCTTTCTTGCAACCGTTCAGAGATACTTTGTGGATTCTTGTCATGGTATCTGTGCACGTCGTTGCATTAGTGCTTTACGGTCTTGACAGATTCAGTCCATTCGGAAGGTAAGCTATACAATCCATTTTAAGGATACAAATCTAACGTTAAAACACATTTGATCTCACAATAATTAAAATATTCACTTGAACTTGTTTAATTGCTGATGCACTTGTGAAAATTTGAAGCAATAAACTAGTGCCTTGAAAATAATAAGCAATCGATGATTGACTCACAGTTTCTATTTGACAAATTCACATTCAAGTCTCACGTTTCCAAGCACTCTATCACCCACAAAGTTTTTCAATAATTAAAAATCAACAGTCTATTATATTTTAATGCGAGCTTAACTAACAAATTATTCAACTTTAAGGCTCAACAACAACATTTGGTTGCTACCAAAGAAATACTCCTAATATGATAACCCCCACTTCCCTAAAAAGCTCGTTTTAAATGATTCCTAAAATTGAATAAACATTGAATGCAAATTATTTAGTTTTAATTTTGATATAAATATATTTTTTATGAGTTATTCATAGATTTTTACCTAAAAAAAATATTTGACTGAAACTAAACCAATGAGACATGTTTGGCTTTGGGGATTGCTCATAGCACACAAAGATCTTCCCTATGAAGTTGATCGCATGTATTCACGCCTTGCTCGAAATGATATTAACAACTAGCCACAATAATTAGAATATTTAAAATATTAAAATATTTAAATATTGAATATTTAAATTTTAAAATATTTAAAATATATTAACAATTCATCACAATAACTAAAAAATTTAAATTTCAAACTAGATTTATTAATTCATTGTATGTATCCTCATGTAACAATTGTTTAGTCGTTTTACGAAATATATTTGATTAACGGTAAATAAAAACTCACAACTCAAAAAGACAAAAGAAATGTGAGTTATAAAAAAATGTATAAATCATTCAAAATAAAATGAAAATTGAATGGCCAAGTCTTTACACGAAAGCAAACAACGGAACTTCTAGTTTTTCTTTAAATTGATCATGTTTTCCAACAATTGCTTCTAAATCTATAAGTAAAATAAGTCATGTTAAATTACAACAAGATTTAAATGTTGTATAACTTAATAACAAAATAAATAATAATAACAAAACCATGTCACAGTAATTGAAACATAATGTCTGAAACGGAAGCTTTCGCCTTCAAAGAAACAACTGTGGATCAATTATGGAAACAAATGGTCGTATGGAACTTTATCACATCAGTGCAGTGAAAGAAATTCGTGGCTTAATATTGTTTGCTTTTGTAAGACAACAATAAGTTTTGTCCTAGGAAGGTGTCGTGGACAAGCGATCCCTTGTCAGCCCTTATCGTTAGAGGTGCCGTCGACAACAAAGTATGAGTCCTGGTTTCAAGTAGAAAAATAAGAACGATGAAGTTTTAAATTATAGCACATTTTTTTGCTTTAAATTCCATATTTTGAGAACCTACCGTCGATTATCACAGCATGGATTTAAACAAAAAATAAAAATTTAAACTTCGTTATTTTTAATTTTATATTTGGAAGAAGGATCATATTTTGCTGTCGACTGTGCACGACATGCCAATGGTCAC
>JARUHE010320705.1:0-19829 GCA_031471125.1 Archaeomysis grebnitzkii | reverse complement strand
CAAAATGCCTTATTCAAATAAAAATAGATGCGGGAGACTTTTCAAATTGTGTAGGGTAATTTTTAGTTGCCATTTTTCACATCACAAACGCGCGGAGAAACTGAATAAATGCCCAAATTTGAAAATTGTTATCAAAATTTGACTAAATATAGCTCAGAATATGTTAATAGCTTACATAAATTTTAAATTTTAAAAAAATTTAAATAAGTTGAAATAATTTTTAACGCCAGCCAAGAAAATGTGAAACATATATACAAAAATAAAAATAATATTTTTGAATTGTTTATAAATACTAGGTTTTTAACATTTGTTGAATTGTTTCTTAAAATATGAATTATTCCAAAATTGTTAATCAACGTCTGTCAATTGGTTTAATTTTTTAAAAGATAATATATAAATGTGGAGACTAATTCTCCACACGAATAATTGTCAACCACAATTCATATAAAAATGTTATTCAAGAGTTGATAACGGCTTTGAAAGTCGCATTGTACTACCGCTTGAAAACTGTGAAATAAATGACAGATATTAAACTCGTATACGTTTGTTAATTCGTTCATATTGTCAAAAATCAACTAAATTTAAATAAAAAGTCATTTTAGACCTGTCTGGCCAACATGTTTTTTCACTTCTTAACGTTCACTTTTTTTCAACGTGAGTTCTCATTCATTCTTTTCATATGTTTGTATTTCATTACCTAATGTAGAACTTTTACTTCTTCTTATTTCTTTAGCTGGCAGAGAACTTTTATATGTTTTTATTTCTTTAGCTGACATAGAACATTTATATGTTTTTATTTATTTAGCTGGTATAGAACTTTCATAAGTTTTTTTTAGCAGGCATAGAACTTTTACTTCTTTTTATTTGTTTAGCTGGCAGATAATTGTTATATGTTTTTATTGTTTAGCTGGCAGAGAACTGTTATATGTTTTTATTTTTTTTAGCTGGCATAGAACTTATACATCTTTTTATTTTTTTAGCTGGCATAGAACTTTTATATGTTTTCATTTCTTTATCTGGCATAGAACTTTTATGTTTTTATTTCTTTAGCTGGCATAGAACTTTTCTATGTTTTTATTTCTTTAGCTGACATAGAACTTTTATATGTTTTTATTTATTTAGCTGGCATAGAACTTTCATAAGTTTTTTTTAGCAGGCATAGAACCTTTACTTCTTTTTATTTCTTTAGCTGGCAGATAATTGTTATATGTTTTTATTTTTTAGCTGTAGCTGGCAGAGAACTGTTATATGTTTTTATTTTTTTAGCTGGCATAGAACTTTTATATGTTTTATTTTTTTTATCTGGCATAGAACTTTTATATGTTTTAATTTCTTTATCTGGCATAGAACTTTTATATGTTTTTATTTCTTTAGCTGGCATAGAACTTGTATATGTTTTTATTTCTTTAGCTGACATAGAACTTTTATATGTTTTTATTTCTTTAGCTGGCATAGAACTTTTATATGTTTGAATTTTTTTAGCTGGCATATAAATTTTATATGTTTTTATTTTTTTAGCTGGCAAAGAACTTTTACATCTTTTTATTTCTTTAGCTGGCATCTAAATTGTATATGTTTTTATTTTTTTAGCTGGCGTAGAACTTTTATCTTTTATTTCTTTAGCTGTCATAGAACTTTTCTATGTTTTAATTGTCTAGCTATCATAGAACTTTTATATGTTTCATTTCTTTAGCTGTCATAGAACTTGTTGTATATGTTTTTATTCATTTAGCTGGCATATAACTGTTCTATGTTTTATTTATTTAGCTGGCGTATAACTTTTCTATATTTTCTTTCTTTAGCTGTCATAGAACTTTTATATGTTCTATTTCTTTAGCTGTCATAGAACTTGTTGTATATGTTTTTATTTATTTAGCTGCCATATAACTGTTCTATGTTTTATTTATTTAGCTGGCGTATAACTTTTCTATTTTTTCTTTCTTTAGCTGTCATAGAACTTTTATGAATTTTCATTTATTTAGTTGGCATATAACTTTTATATGTTTTTATTTTCTCAGCTACCGTTAAAAGTAATTTAAACTTAGTATTCATATTTTTAATTTTAAAGTGTTCTAAGCTATAACACATTAAATACCTATACTTTCATTAATAATAATTAAGCTTAATTTTTTGTTATAATTATATTAAAGTATTTGTAACATTACAGTTATTGGTATGTTATGTCAATCACATCATATCTTACAACGTAACGTTTTACATTATAGAATCTCTTAAGCTGTATATAGTATACTATATAAGCCATTTTACAACACAATGTAAATGTTCCAATTATGCAGTATATCATATCATGTAGTTACGACGACATATTAGAAATGAAAGATATAATATAAGTAATAACAATGACTAATAGTTAGGTTGCCTATTTTCATGCTTGCTTCAAATTTGATCAACTCTATTTCATGCATCAACTATATTATAATCAGATGAATTGCAAGCGTTGATAAGTCCATTTGGTGGAAAATGAATGCTCGTATGTGTTCTTCGTAACTGAAATAATAATACATTTTTATTCATGTATCTTCACCTCAAAGGACACAGCTTTTTTGAAAATTCATCTGCAATAAGTTGTGCCCTTGTATATATCTTACATTTAAGAAATATTAAACGTTAGACCAAGCTAGATTATTTCAAGTATTTATATATCTTGGTGCTACATTGATTAGGGCATTACGTTTTTCAATAAGCTATTCACGAAGAGTGAACATATTTTCTAATATGGTATTGTGAAATAGAAAAAATAAAACAAAGGAAACATATTAGAAAAAGAATGGTATAATATTGCCAATCTGTTTTATGTTTTCACTTGACATAATTAAACAATAAAGAACAAAGAATTTCTTTTTTGTCCATAAATCTGTTTTTCTTGTCAACAATGTTTTAATTTATTTGATGGACAAGCTCCAAGCTATTACACTACTTAGAAAAATAGATATACTATCAGCACGGATATAATTAACATTTAATTTATTTCTTCAATGAATAGATATAGATAAGAAAGGATAATAAAAGGTTAAGCATCCGTCTTGCTGGCATTTTTATCAATTACAATTTATCCACACTTTGTAAGAGCACATTTTGAATCTTATTTTAATTGTTCCCTCTCTTCATCACATGATCACAACATATTATTTCATAATCATGAACATAACCATGTCCAGCACCAACTATAACCAATATCATTAGGCTCCCATACCATATTATACAATTATCATAAAAACGACCGTATCTTATTGGACCATGATCATCAGCATTACTATACCATATTATACAATAATCTACAATAGTACCCTACCATGTTAGACGGTGATCATGGACGAATAATTAGACGAATGTCCTCATTTATAACACGTTCGATTTATTTTTCTTTCTTTAATGACTATATATTTACCACATAGGCAATTTACCACATACCACATACCACATACCACATACCACATAGGCAATTTATGACCTTACAGCTGGTTTTGAAAGACCAAACCTTCACCTCGATGGATTTGTGTTAAAAAAAGCGCAGAAGCAGATGTGCGTTCATACTACTCAGATACGACTGTTTTCTAGGTTTAAATTGTATTGCTTTTGCTTGTTTCCATTTTTTTTTACAGGTTTTCATACTCAATTTTAATTTTTCTTGGAACAGTTGAACAGCCTTCGGCTCTAGAACTCCATATAACACACCAAGTTATAAACTCTTTCTTTCACCATATTCGCGATCCTTGTATTGCTTATCATTTTATATTACTGATTTTTTTCCCGCAAGATAACTTAACCGTTGCACTACATCCATAGTAATTTAAATTACTATGCTTCACCTCTCTAGCTTTCAAAACTCAGATTGTACGTAAAATAAGTTAGCGGCTGCCCTACATACAATTTACTATGCTACGTTTTTCTAGCTTTCAAAACTGCGGGTGTATGTAAAATAAGCTAGCGGCTGCACTACATCCATAGTAAGTTACTTTACTATGCTACCAAACAACAATTACAACTATAATATTTATTGGTTCATATTTACGTCTCTATAGTTAAGTACTCATGTCCATACCTCTCCAATGTTTATTTAGTCTTTTTTTTAAATGTGTCAATATTGTTTGCCTCTACTATATCTGCATATAGTGAGTTTCAAAACATTTATTAGTCTGTTTGTGAAAACTGAGGATCTAGTTCTTAGCCTAGCTCGGGGTTTGAAGACCTATTGCATTATCTCAAGCCAAGCTGAAGCAGTCCTTTCACTACTTTGGACATTTCAATTAGGTCTATTTGTCTTCTTTTATACAGTGAGTACAGCTGGAGATCCTTGAGCCTGTCGTCATAGGACATATGAGCCAAACTTCTCACTAGTTTAGGACCCTTCTTTGGACTGTGTGACCTTACATAGGCTGGGTATATTTTAATAAAATTTTATTTGGTCAGGCGTTAAAACATGTTATGGAGCTTTCTCATGTCATCAGCTGCTCTTGTAGCTGCAATTTTTCACTGGTCAGTCCATTTCAAACCACTACAATTGTGTATACCCATGTTTTTTCAGACTCGACATTTTGCAGTTGTTGTTGTTGACCTATCGTTCATGTGGTATATATGATTACCGGGTGGACCCCTAATGTGCATGGCTCTGCATGTGTTGGCATTGAAAACCATGCCCCATTTTAATGCCCATGGATTTATTTTTTCCAGGTCTGCTTGTAATTGGATGGGTCCACTCAAGTTGTTGTTCGTTTTGGTTGTGTCGACATGTCGATACATTTTGGTGTCATCAGCAAAAAATTTAACTGAGTACGTCATTTTTTCTGCGATGTCATTAATGTAGATGAGGAAGTGTATAGGGCCCAGTACAGAACCCTGTGGCACTCCACTGCGGTTCGAGGACCAGGCTGAAAACTGTCATTCTACTGTTATGTTTTATGTTCTATGGTGTAGGTAGGACTTGATCTATATGAGCAGTTTGCCCCAGATTCTGCACGTATCTAATGTGGCTATTAATTTCACATGGTTCACCTTGTCAAAGGTTTCCTGGTAATCCAGAAACATACAGTCTACCTCATCCCATTCGTCAATTGCTTTAATCCAGGCATTCAGTATCTGGACTAAGTTGGTCATGCATGACCTCTTATGCATGACCTCTTATGCATGACCTCTTATGCATGACCTCTTATGCATGACTTCTTATGGCGCAAGCATGTAATATGTTGTTTGTTTCAAGAAATTTAACTATTTGCTCTGTCAGAACTATCTTCAGTGTTCTGCAGACCAGGCTTGTAAGTCTATTTTTTGTAGATTGGCCAAATCACGGATTTTCTCCCTGAGTCTGGGACTTCCTTACTCTCCATTATTATTGTGAAGAGGGTAAGAGTGTTTCTGCCAGCTTATTGGCACATTCCTTAAGAAACTTAGTATGGATTTCATTATAGCTACTGGTACTGCCCTCGTTGATGTTTCCAGTGTGACTATGGTCTCTGTGTCTTATGTGTTGTATTGGGTCAGTGTTTCATGGGAAAAATAGCTATGAATATTTCAAAGCCATATCTTCATCGGATCTTTACCCCATTCCCTCCAGGCTCCCCTCAAAAAATGCTAAGATAGAAAATATTAACTTCAATATAATACTTTAGTGCTAAGAGAAAACATTAAATTGTTTTTGTTTAAATAAACACAATCTTATAATATTCCATCATGATTTATCAGTAATTTGTTTACCTTAAATAAATGATTTACTGAAGCAAAAGTGAATGTTAATTTGAATTGATTTCCTTTACATAAAATGAAAGCTTAACATAAACATTTTCACAAGATATATCAATGTTTATTTTATTTTATTTTATAATGAAAATAAACAACTTATTTTAACCCAACTTCATACCGTCCATACGAATAGAGTAATGAATAACTGATAAATGTATGAATACGAAAGAGAATGGTGTAAACGAAAAATAAGATATTAGAGTGAAGTTAAATAAAACAATTGGCAAAAGAGCAAAGGTTTCTTTCAATCTATAATTTTGAACCAATATATGATTAAATCATGAATGCCATAAACGGAGGGGAGAATAACAAACATAGATTTGTTCTGTTTTGACAAAGTGAATTGGTTGGAAGCATGAAGGATGAAGAAAAGGGGAACGAATATCTAGTATGAAAGATAAAAAAAGACAAGGCTGAACTAAATAGTTTCAGAAGAAAAAGTATTAATAAAAGAAAGTTTTGAAAAGGTAATTTGTAACAAAGAAAAGTAAAATAACAAATGAAAAATGCAAAGATATATAAATAAAGTAAAAAATAAGGAAGCTTGAAGGTTCTCTGGAACCGGTTGCAACCCCAACAAAGTCTGTCATGTGCCTCGACCAGGAAAGGGGTCGGAATCCAATTGCATCTAATTCCCTCAATCATATGGCACATGAACTGCCTGAGTTCGTGTCCCTTATAAAGAAAAAGAAGAACCTGCAAAACCTTGTATATATATTCAACCGGTGAAAACTGTAAACTTTTGCTCCTCTACCAATCGTATTGTTGGCTTATTCATACATACCCTTTTGGAATCAAATCAGTCTTTCCTTGGTTTTAAATCCTCCCACTTTTTTATTTTATATTTATAATCAATTGATTATTTAGTGTGGACAAAATGTTGTCTTAGTTGTGTTTGATACTGGACTAGACTGATATTACAGCTTAGAAGTTTTACAATTATTTCAAACACATGTGTGCCCAACTATCAGATAAATAAATGTTTGAAACAATAGACAAAAATACAATTTAATTTGTATGTAATGTTCTCAAAAAGTTTTCGACTTAGAAAAAAGTTAATACAAAAATGTTTAATTACGTATTATTTTGTATTTAATATAAAACAATAAAATTAAAACATAAACCTGAAAGATAAAAATTCGGTTAATTAGTATCCAAAATTAAAATTTATTTTAATTATGCAACTTTTGGCCGTAATTATTTTATTTAATGTATTTCATGTTTGTTTGTATCAAAATTTTATTTTTTCTGTTATACAAAAGACTTGAATTCAAGGTTTTTGAAAAATTCAATAATTTCAAATTCTAAACAGAACAGAACCGGTTTTACAAGGAAAAACATTCATATATTTATACCATTAACTTTAAAGGTTACAACGAACTTTTTTTCCATTCTATCAAATTAGCTCTTAATTTACGCAAGATGCATTAAAACAAGTCTCTATTGTCTTAATATACTGTAGTTGATACAATAATAAATAGCAATCGCCTTCGTTTGTACTATCCAATATTTATTGGTTTTAGGTTTAAGTTATTGCATACAAGTATTGCCCTTTTTAACGTCTGACCAATAACAACATTGGTTTTTCTCTTTGCTTTGCATCTAACATAGTCATTTTGTATCTGAGAGAGTAGTAAGATAAGTACATCTGGGGAAAATACATTTGTCACTGTTTATGAAAAAAACTTAGTACTCCTACAATTTAAAAAAATGAAACTCACTCTACTTTTCAAAAAAAAATTTATGCAAAAAAAATTATTTCTATGTTTAAAAATAACTTGGTACGGTTTTGAAAAATGTTTTTAGCACAGAAATATTTTTTTTTGCATAAAAAAATCATAAGGTATTTTAAAAAAGTAGAGTAAATTTTATTTTTTAAATCGTACTTGTTTTCATAAACAATGATATATTTTTTATTTTTCCTAGAAATATTCCAAGTTATTTTAAAAAAAGTCAATTTCAATTTTTCAAAACTGTAGTGGAGAACGGGAATGCTTCAGTCAATGGGATATTTCGTTCACACCTATTTTTGCAAACATAGAATGCTAGTTTTGATTACTTTTTATTGTAAAAATAGCATTTGGCAACACTAATGCATGATGAATTTTAGGCTAGTATCCATGAAAACGTTATGGAATGAGGATATTTTTCTGATTTTTGTGACTTTGTATCTAAAATTTAAGGATTACATTGCTATTTTCTAAATTGTTTTGACCACAGCAATTCATAGGATTTTAGATCAATCATACAATTGACAAGTAAGTGTTATGAAGTGTAAAATGATTCTTAATAAGTTTGGTATTTCTCATATTTTTTTTAACAATGGCGTCTGAGGAATACTCTGGTCATGTAACATGTTTTTTATTTTGTTAAGGTCGTATGTTTTGTTTAGTAATAATCTAAATTATAGATTATGCATCTATATATATAAATAAAAGTATTCATTTAATTAATTATTTTAAATTAAAAATATAGTGTTGCTTTTTTTGAAAAGCATTCCTATTAATTTCTTTAATATATTACATTATATTGCTGTAAAGTTTTGTTTAGTATATATATTTTTACGGATATAGTGTTACTTATAATTTTACATTTACTTTACGCTACTAAGAGCTTTAAATTATATATTTTATTTAATTGCCGATATATCCCTACATGATTGCCGATATATCCCTACATGATTGCCGATATATCCCTACATGATTGCCGATATATCCCTACATGATTGGCCGATGTATTCCGCACATTAGGAGGTTTTGGCCATTTTGATTTACTTTATAAATGAATTAATAAAAAGTCAGAAAAAGGTTAATTACATATCAAAAATGTGAAAGCTTGTTACATCCAATACATATTAAAGGTGATCAAAAATAAAAGTATAAAGTCAAGTTTTCAATAAAGAAAAAGAAAAAAAACTGGCCGAACCATCTCCCTGCTAAACTATTTCCATAAGCAGTGATATTCCCCAGAATGTATTGTAGCGATGCTGTCAGGCCCCTAAATTTACTCATCTTACTACTGAGAGTGTACACATGAACAGAAAAACATTTTGTGATATTCTTTTCAACCAAAAACGAAGAAGTTTTTGAATAAAATGTCCGATCGACCAAAGATTCATATTTGGTTTATGGAATTTAATTAATGTAATTGTTTATTTGTTTTGTCTTTTATTTACTGTTTTATGAACAATTTTTCTAACTCTTTTTACATTATTATTATATAGGTTGTATAGTTATGTATAGTTATGTATAGTTATATAGGTTGTATAGTTATGCAATCGGATTGAGCAGATACTACTAGGCTAGCATGTGTCAAAATATTTACTAATCATATCCAGGCAATGTTTTGTTACAGTTTACTACGATATACAATACCATAATTTCAAATTATTGACACAGATAAGATTGACAGAACTTCTTCATATTGTTACTGCAAAACTGTTACAACAATAAGGTATGATTTTCTAACATTAGTTATAAAATTAATGATAAGAGTAATGCGATTTAGATGATGAACTTAGAGTAAAATAATATTTAACACATACGTTGTGCTGTGGTGGTAAAATTGTAATAGCTTATTTGAAAAAGCAAAATCTGCCCTATAGAACAAATGCCCAAAATGATAATAATGAAAATTGTTAACAACAATAATATTTATTGGTTATTAGAAATAACATTCCATAGAAATGTGTGTTTTACAGGAATTAATATTTACAGAGATAAAGGATTTCCAAACAAATGAAAACATCTGAAACAAAGTTTGAAAAATCCAAAATAGATGATAATTTATGCAATATATAATTTTGTAGACCTTATCTTGGACTATTAAAAAACATTACTCCCAACGGGGCTGATCTTCAGAGAGAATAAATTTTGCATATTGCATCAGAAGCATTCCTTGATTCCTTTTTGAATCCATAGTATTCTTTGATTCTTTTTGAATCCATAGCATTCTTTGATTCTTTTTGAATCCATAGCATTCTTTGATTCTTTTTGAATCCATAGCATTCGTCGATCCCTCTTTTGAATCCAATGGAAATTTTATTTAAAGATAACCACACACTCCTCCAGCCTCAACTATTTTTACGTTTCTTGTGAATATTTTTTTGAATTCATAGACATGCAGATATGCAGAGTGAAATATGTCTAACAATGCAACATTTTATATAATTGTGTGATTATTTTAAATGATTTAGTCTGAGAAGAAAACTCAGATGCTTACGCGCTACGTGGTTTATAAAGGATGATTTCCACACATTAGGTAGTGAAAGAAAAAGTATTGGTTGAGGTTCAACAAAAATTGAATCTTACACATACTATGAAGTGTTGGGAAAAATTTTGCATTTACTTACAATTCCCTCTCAGGTTATTCCTCAAGGGGAAGCACAGATAAATGTAATCAAGAAATTATCACAATAAGTCTTATACAAAATCCGTTGAACAACTAAAGTATGAAAATTCAATTTGTCAAGTGTCTAAAACGGAGACTTTTGTTAGGCAAATGTATGTAGATTACAAAATTTTAAGCATATAGAAGAAAATATTGAATCTTAGACGGGATTTACGCTTGTCGTTAGAAGTGAAAATAACATTAAGTCTAAATGCTATTCTAAAGAATAGAAGATTGCAAGGTATCACTAATTTACAGCGCATTAAAAACATGACTTGCATTGAAATAAAGAAGACTCCTTTGGTCTTTCAACTGGCATGTATAAAGGGCCTAATAATTTATCAGATGAAGGGAACTATTATTTATTGGACAATAGTACATACATGCCAATTAATGACTTTTACTAAATAGATAATCTAGTATATAATGAATATTTTTCTTTTCTCCCCCAAGATTTAGAAACCTAACAAATTCCTCATTTAGGTATTGCTTGCACATCTTAATTTTCACTGTTGAAACTTATCATTATTCAAAGCTGCTTTTCATTTGTTTAACTCAGTTTTAGTAACACATTGTTCTTTATTCGTTTGCTTTTTGTGAGATTCTTTAAATAGATTGTATTACTCATATGTCTTTAGATTTTGCTTGTCAACACTTTCGTCTATCTTAAGAAACTCACTTTTTAAACATCGTGTTTTGTTTTAGTGGGTACGATCATCCGCAAGTCCCACCATACTAGGAGGCTTAAACACTCTAACAAACTATTATACTTTATTAATTAAATTTAACACAGCAAAAAACTAGGAGGTTATAAACCTTCTTATAAACTATTAAATTTAATTAATTAATTATAGCACAACCAAAAACTAGCAGGCTTTAAACCTTCTTACAAACTATTATATGTTATTAAATAAATTTAACACAACAAAAAACTAGGAGGTTATAAACCTTCTTATAAACTATTAAATTTAATCAATTAAATTTAACACAACAAAAACTAGGAGTTTATAAACCTTCTTAAAAAACTATTAAATTTAATTAATTAAATTTAACACAACAAAAAAGTAAGAGGTTATAAACCTTCTTATAAGCTATTACATTTTATTCATTAATTATAATACAACATAAGCCTAGGAGGTTATAAGCCTTCATATAAACTATTATATTTGTATTTATTAATTATAACACAAAAACAAAACTAGGAGGTTATAAACCCTCTTATAAAATTAGATTTTATTAATTAAACCTAACACAACAAAAAACTAAGAGGTTATAAGCCCTTTCATAAAAAATTGTTGTCTTTTTTCCCTTTAAGTTTAAAAAATATTGATAACACCAGTTGGCTTAAAAGAAAATGAAAAACTTAACATTTTAAATAAACACCTTTAAAAACTTATTTCTGAGAAAGAGCTCTGCTGTAAAACGCTACAGAGTATTTTTGTTGCCACTAGTTATAGAAGAAAATTATTATTATCATGATTATAATATTATCTATATTATTATATTATTATATTATTATTATATTATTATATTGTTATTATATTGTTATTATTATTATTATTATTATTATATTATTATATTATTATAATATTATCTATAATATGTGTAATGTCAAATTAAAATGAAGCTTTATTATGTATGATTTTAAAAAATAAGTACAAACAAATATGTTTATATGCCATAAATAATAACATATCTAATATAAATAATTAATAAAGGTTTTGCTTAGAAAAACAAATATTTAGTTAAAAGAAACAGTTAAGGTTAAAATGATATGATAAATAATGATAGTTATGAATGGTAAAATATACTTCGTTTCGACCTCGTAGCATGATTGAAAAAGGTCTATCCATTGAAATCATAAAATGTCTTAATATAAAACAACATAAGCCCACATATAGCTATCGATGCCCTAATAACAAGTTTTGACTGGATACACACACAAATTCCATTGATCCCGTAGCTTGTACAAATGAAATTATAAAAATGTTAAGAGTTTTCGGCAATAAATAATTCATTGATTACTAAAAATAATAAAAAATAAAATGTTAAGAGTTTTCGGCAAAACATAATTCATTGATGACAAAAAAGAATAAAAAATAAAATGTTTTCAGTTTAAAAAAATAAGAATACTAAAAATCTATCTAAGTTTTATTTATTTTTAATGTGGATAGTAAATTTTAACTAGTTTAACATGAGCAACCTGACGCTATTGTTTTAAAAGAACCTCAAACATCGCTATAAATTATATAAATTCAATTAACTAGAATTAGTCAACAAATATAACTTACTTTAAAAGGCGCTTCTCGCCTCAAAAATGAGAGTTTTCGTTAACTAATGAAGTATTTGAAACATACGGTTTTAAATAATTCAATCTAGTTTAAAAAGTAAACAAAAGTATGTGTAAGCTGTTCATTTGTAATTTAATATCTCACTATAACTAAAGATTAATTTAAAAATTTAAAACTAAGAAATAATTTATAATGTTTGCTTGGTTTTTCAGTTAAGAGAGAATTTTATTTAATAGGTGATAGTACCTTGTTTTATATGAATTTATCTGTATTCATAAACAGAAAAAACGAATTATATTATTATGACCAAAAATTAAAAAAAAGTTGATTATAAATAAATGTTTTTTTCTGGCCAATTGAGATTTAATTAGATATAACAGTATAACTAGAGCTAGGGAGCAATGAAATTTCGGGAGTTTAGTAAAAGTTGTTGACGGTGAACAGTTCTTTATTTTATTGTAAATAAACATTCCTTTCAAATAAATAAGTAATAAATCAAACTTTGATTTTAGCTAACCATTAAAACACTTAACGTCAACATATGTATTTTCGACACTACTAAATCTCGTCTTTATTTATAAAACCTTTATTAGCGTCATTTAGGTAAGAACCAACTCTAAATCTAACAAAATATTTAAAAAGTTAACCGTTTTCTCTTTCTGTTGGTTGCAACAAAATTCGAAATAAATAATTTAATCATAGGGTAAAAAATTATTATTTTGCGTAAAGTTGTTCACGTGAATTCAGCACGCTTGAAATCTCTTTAGAAGAAACGTGTACGCCAATATCTCTCCCAAGCGACGTGTGTTTTTCACCAGCTTAAATTAGGTATGTTAATTAATTTTATACTTTTTTATTCAACATGTTCTTGTCTATCTGCACGTAAAATTTCAGCATGATTGGCATTGTGAAAATTAAATAGTTTAAGATTTATTTGTCCTATGGCGTAGTCGAAATTAAAGATGTAAGTTATGTCGAAAACTATTTATCAACAACATTTATTTCGCCAACTTTACTATTTCGACAAAACAATTTGTATGATGATCTGAATTTTCGACATTGATTGGGGAATACTTTATGTACATGTATTCTTTTCGACTAAATCATTTAATTATTAACCTTTGGTCATACCTAAAACAATACAGTTTATCTGACATTTATGACTTTAAAGTAATTTTAGATGCGTGTAAACAAATATAGAAAATAAAAGCAATATGTCAGATCGAGAAAAGCCACATTTTATAAGGGCATTAAAACATCGACAATGGTCACAAAAGGCAATGGACAAGACAATCAAAGCTGTGCAATCTGATGTAATGGGGGTGACCTTAACATCAAGGGAGTTTAATATTCCCACAAATACAATAACTGATCGTATCAAAAATAAGGTTAACGAAGATTGCTAGGTAGTAGGACGGAAGTGTGCTCTCACAGAAATTCAAGAGGATGATCTATGTAAGGTCATTGAGTGTATGGCATGGAGGAGAGTTCTTCTTAGTATTTATCAAATTCTCGGATACGCTTGGTGTAACGATAAAATTAGTAGAAGAAAGGGATTCGGAGATAATGGTCCAAGCCAGCAATGGTGATGAAGTTCAAAATTCAACATAAAGATGATATCAGGCTTCGTAAACCAGATAGACTTGATCGGGGTCCTGCTTTATTTTCAACAGTTAGCCAGTTAAAACATTATTTTGGTCTGTTGAAAAATGTAATTGCTGGGAATAACTTTCATACAAAACCACAAAACATATACAACTGCGACGAAACTAAACTCGACTTAAATATGTCCACTCAAAAAGTTATTGTAACTAAAAGACAAAAATCAGCTCACTCAAGAAGCAAGATAATGCTTCAAGCGAGCATGTTTGCCATCGCTGCGCTTCAGCTGCTGGCAAAGCAATGCCTCCATTTTTAACATTCAAGAAACCATGTCCAGGAGAGAGCTAGACAACAAATGGGTTGATGGAACCCTTTATGGGAAACAAGACTCAGGTTTTATGGATAGTGAGTTTTTTTTAAGCTGATGTGAGAAATTATTTATTATTCATTCTCAACATTACCGTCGAAACCTGTACTATTGCTTTTTGATGAACATATAAGCCATTGCTCTCCCACATTTATAGAATCAGCAGTAAGATACAACATTTAGCCCTTCCCCCACATACAACTCATATCTGCCATCCATTATATGTGGCAGTATACAAGTCTCTAAAGTCCCATTTATGAAAATTAATAAATCTAGACAAAATGATAAGAGGCTATTATTGGATTGGAAAAAAGAATGTTGCCTCAATAATCACAAAACCTTTAGAAGAATCAATACCCATTTCGAATATTTAATCTGGTTTTCGAAAGTGCGGTATACAAGTATATCCTTAGAACCCCAACAGTATTGATAAAACACAATTACTACAAAACCAAGTCATTCCCAATATCAAAACAGATCTTTCATCACCAAATGAACCAAAATTCAAAGATATTGACACGCAAACAGATCCAATGGATTTACCTTTACTTCCAAGATCTACCTTTACTATTCATAGTCGAGGTAAAGGTTTCATATATGGCTTAAGGTTTTGGCTGTAATAACATTAAATTTCTGAACAGAAAGCTGCCGTTTTATCTCCACATCCTCAGAATTTCTTCCAGGGAGGAACAAGCTACTGCGTGTGAGATCTGTATCTAGGGTGATGACCTCCTCAGAGGTTGTCCAAGGACGTCAACAGGAAAAAAAGCTGTGCTAGAAAAAGCCAAACGCAGAAAAGATTTTTCTACTTCTTCAAGATGAGGAAGGGCACGAGGTTCGTCAAGAGGTGGAAAAGCACGAACTTCGTCAAGAGGTGGAAAGGCACGAGTTTCTGCAAGAACTGAAAAGACAAGAGGTCGTGGGAGAACTAAACGGTTTTTGCTAAATATAAATGCGAGCAGACTACATCAGTGCAAAATTAATGGGTTTGCTGCAAAGCCAGCAACTGTCTACGATGGACCTGTCCATCCTGTCTACCTGATTATTTCGATATTTATCTTTAATATCTTATAGTTATATGTTTAACAATTATAATTAGTCAATTCACTCCGTAATTTAAATTGGCATTGAATACTGACTTACATGTATACATTTATTATTGTTTCTTTAATTATATAACATTTTTGAATGTTTGAATGATAAATCCTTTGTTTCATTTTTGATTTTTTTGCTCACAAATAAACATATGTAATATTAAGCATCTTAAGGTAATTTATCTACCAAATATATTAATTACTTTATTGTTGAGAGTATATATTCTCTCAAATTAATTCATTACTAAAGTATTATAAGTCGAAAAAATAATGGTATGTCGAAAATATGTATATATGATCGAAAAAAGTTATGATGGATTAAATTTTATACACAAATTTCGACTTTTTGTTCCTTTTTTGCATTTATCCCAATTATCTTTGTTAATTTATTACATTTAGATTCTAACTGTTATCAAGGATTAAATAAAATTGTTTGATGAACAAATTTAATACCAAAATTTAACATTAATATAATGTCTAGATTTCTTAGAACTTTTTGAAGAGCTCCGGGCGAAACTGATGTCGAAAATACATATGTTGACGTTAGCCCAAATAAATCTAAAAACAGTTACTATTCAACAAAATATGTAAAAACTTTTCTCGTTCAAAGTTATTGAGAACTAATAGGTGTTCATTTTATTGTAAGTAATCATTCTTTTCAAATTAATAAAAAATGTAACCTTAATTTTGATTTTGGTTAACCCCAAAAAAACATTTTATAAAAATATATTATTTCAAAAAGTATAACATTTTTTTATTTTTTTCTGGGTAAAATAAGAAAAATGTTATAACCAAATTTTGATTTTGGTCAACCCTGTGGAAAACATAACAGTATCTATTAATTCAAAAAATCTAAAAAATGTTTAACAAAACTCCCAATAAAAGTTAGTGAGAATTAATAGTTCTTCATTTCATTGTAAGTAAACATTCCTGTCAAATGAGAAACAAAAGAAAATTGATTTTCAATGTCTTGAAAATTGATGAAAAACACCTAAAAAGATATTATGTAAGAAACAATAAAACTTTGATATAAAAAGTTTAAAAGCTAAATAACAAAATGAAAAGTTTTATATTATGTGCTAAGCAAACATTGTTGTAAAGTAAATAACAAAATACGACGATAACGACAACAGCGATAAAAAACAACGACATAAATATAAACGACATAGAAAGCTTTCGCTGTACTTTGTTCACACGCTCGATAGAAACATTCAAATAAAAATTCAATTAACAGGATTTGGAGAATTTACAACAAACTACAAATGTTTGTAATTCTTTTTTATTTTTAATCCTTTAAAAAGCTTTCAATTGTATTATATGATTAAGGCGTATCACAATATTAACTAATTATACAATACAAACTATTGTGTTTTTATAAGTCATAATACTAATTAATTTTAAAACAATTACACAATAATAATGAATTTTAAAACAATTACACAACAATAACGACAATAGGAACAATAATAACTGTAATCGTGAGAGAATTGTTATAGAAATCACTATTGATTATTGATGGCTGGTAATCACGGTATTTATTGGGTTTTCAGTCAATATTGGACACACATTTGATATGTTCAGAAAGAATAATAAAAATAACAATATTAATTATTATAACGATAATTAGTTTTAATTATTATAACGATAATTAGTTTTTAATTATTATAACGATAATTAGTTTTTTAATTATTTCAACAATGATAATAATTTTGGAATAACTTCTCTTTCTTTGCAGCTTCATTTATGTGTCGCAAGAAGCTTATTAGGACTTTAACAATGACAAAAATGACAACAATAGAAACCCTTCAATGCGATTACGATTCATAAAAGCTTACGTAATACATCATTTAAAGAAATTATAATGTTAATACCAAAGGTTCATAATTATGTAATAAAAGAACAACGCAATGTTATCAATGATAATAATCATAATAAAAACATCATGATGTTGAAGACGATAGAGATAATAATGATAGCGTCAACAGTCAAAATAGAAATAACATTAACAATGACATAACTTAAATTTCAATTGCTTAGAGCTGACAAGCATCAATCGAAATTATTTACAAGTGGACAAAAAAATAGAAAAGAAAGCCACGATGAGCAATAAACTTGAATAACAAAAAAACTTTATTTAATGTTTACAAAGTTCTAATTATTTACTGAAACTTCATTTTATCTAAATAAATATATTTTCATATTAGTGTATTTCTTTTGTGTAAACATTTGTATAAATTAATTATTATGCTTTGTTAACTTTTGAATAAGTTTGCTGTACAAAATAGATAAAGTAAAAACTTATCTTAGTTTTTCATTATTTCTAATCAATAATAAAAGACTTATTTTAAATGTTCAGCCAAGTTTGTTTGAAATAATGTATTGCTGAGTAGATACTTATCGAGTTAGTCAAGTAATAATTCACGTTTGTTAGATTACAAAAAAACAAATCATTAAACTTGCCAAAATATTCCATCCAACTAAACATGCATTTACAAAAAATAAACTTTCATCAAATACCAATTGTAATCAATGTTATAATGAATACTTTAAAAATAATGAATTTATTTAGCTTGTGTAGCAATTTGGTATCAAATTAGAAAGTTTTGAATGATTCCCAGTGGGCAACCAATGTCGTGTCGTTTGTTAAGCAACAGACCAAATATAAACGCTATTGAAACGTTTCATTTTGCAAAACCTTTGACTTTGTATGAACATCTGATAACGTTGTTTAAACGTTATAACAACTTTCAACTCTAACGAACTTCAATACAACGTTGTATGAACATTTTTAAAACAACGCTGTTTCAACTTTAACGTTTGTTAATCTATAAGCCATGTTACCGATTCTAACAGTTTGCAAACAGTTCGTAAAACGTTGGAAATTATGTCATAGGTGTTTCCGACTCCAACAGTTCGCAAAACGTTCCAAAACAGTTTCATCAAAAAAGCAAAGTTTTACAAACAAGGTCCTGAGGTAGTTTCGAGGTGACGTCATGGAATACAAATGTAAACATTGAATGTTACTTAAATTAGGGCGATAAATTTTGTTTAAATGTTTCTATAGATTGTTAATAAATAAGTTAAATGTATATATACATAAGTTATCAACTATTTATAAAGAAAATAATTAGCTTACTTGTAAGGTATGTGTCTTTATAGAACCTATGTTTTTATAAAGAATTAATATTTTTGTAAGTACTTCAAATACAAAAAAGAATAATTTATTAAAAAAATACGTTGTTTCAACTGAAAACTTATAAAATTCCGTTGTAAAAACGAAACTATAAATAATCAAGTTTTAATTATACTTTAATTCAAGGCTTTCTTAAGAAATTATTTTTAACATTTATTTTGTAACTTCTCAATTTAAAATGTTTCGTTGTTCTGTTTCGACCTAATTTTTTATTAGAAAGCAACGGATCATTTAAATTACCCATTCAGATAGTTGGCAAAAATTTGTGTTCATTATTAAAACGGATAAAACATTTCCGTCAAAAATTAATATAGTTTTCAAACAGTGTGCTTAACCAATATACTTATTATCAAGCTTAAATCTGAGTTTACTGAATCTAAATCGAAAGTAAAGTTGGTTGAAAAAAATTTGCCGACATTTGTATTATAAATAAAGGACAATTTGTAAATTTGTAATTCAATGAGTTCGTGGATAATCGAGAGCTCTGTTTCCAAGCTTACAGCGGTTATTTTAGAATAAAAGAAGAAATAGAATTTCTGAGGTGATGTTAATTAAGAACTTTTTCTCTAAAAAATAATTGAAGCTTTTGAGAGCTTGACAAATAAATCAGTTAAATGAACATTTCGAGACCAAGTTCTGAACTTTTTTCAAGTCAGAAAAAATGATTTTTTGTTATTAAACTTTTTAAAAATGTTATTAAAACATAAATATTCAAGACAATAAAATCTAGTTGAGATAACGACTTCATTGAACTCTGACAGAAGGACTAAAATACATTAAACATAATCTTATTGCATAGGACAAAGCCGTCTCATCAACATATTTATTTAAAATGAAAACATCAAACATTTTATTAATATTAGAATTTTAGATTTTAGTCTGTTAACATTGATTGTAATAAACGATAATAATATATAATTGTTATGATCCTTATTTGTGTTGCTATCTTCATTATTATTATTTTCATTGTCATTATCATTATATTTTTCTTGTTTTTCTATCAGTATTATAATTAATATTAGGACATTTGGGAGGCTGAGGCTTATTGTAATGATCGCAGTGTTGATACAAGAAGCCTATAATAATAATAATAATAATAATAATAATAATAATAATAATAATAATAATAATAATAA
>JARUHE010320694.1:0-11454 GCA_031471125.1 Archaeomysis grebnitzkii | reverse complement strand
CAACGACAACGAAGACGACGACGACGGAAAATTAAAACCTATATAGAGCTTTTTCCTAACGGAACGCTCGATAAAAAATTAAAAGTTAACTTTCAGTGGAGTTTTTTTTACATAAACAGCCGACTACCATTTCAAATATTTCAGGGTTATGTGTTGAGCTCTCTAAAACTGTTTCAAAAAAAAGTGACGTATTTATTTTTAAACTGTTAGAGTAAGAAACATTGCTATAGTTTTAAATTATTCAATAATAGAAAGAAAAAAATAAATGTTTGTGTAGGTTTTAATTTTTCACAAAACTAATAAAACCATTTTAAAATATATGGTAGCATACATTTTTAGGTGTTGAATGCTTTAATTCATTGCGTGATAGTAGGTATTGATTAAATTTAAGAGAAATTCAATTCTGTAAGCTCTAAGCATAAAAAGTATCAGTTTTCACCAGAGTAAAATTGAATGCAAAAAGAAAAATGTAGAGCATAAAAATCAATAAAATGTATGAAACTTATAAGGTAAAAATATAATATGTATGTATGTATAATATGTATGTTGAACTTAAATTTATTCATATATCGTTCTTTTTATTTACCATATTTGTATACTAATGATGCAATCTAGTTGGATAACTATTCAAAGAATGGATGCTAGTGAATATAAAAAGGTTCTACAAAACAGTGTTGAAACCAGCATTATAACAGATGTGCTGTTATGGGGATGCGACTATCGATTAGAAGATTGGTGTAGCAAGAGAATATACTCCATAAATTTTACTAGTAGTGAAAACTTACGAGATGATTTTACTGAAGAGCTATATATATATATCGAAAGAACACCAGTTATGCTGAATTGCTAGGTTATACGGAGATTGGGCCATGACCCAGTACCTAAATTATAAAAGGGTGTCCAGTGTGGAAATTTACCTTGTACCTTCCTTGGTCTTAGATTGTCCATACCATCCCACATTTAGAACAATAATTAAATTACACAGCAAGACTACATAACCTAGTACCCAACTGAAGCAGTCATGAATAACAGTACATGCTAATTGTGGAAATTCTTTTTTTTCATCATCCGTATATTCATAGTATTACAGAAAGGCATAAATGATCATTTCAAGTTTAGCCAAAACAGGATTGTAACTATCTATGCTAACGACTGCTGTTTAGCTTCCAAACAAGGCTATGCATTATCAAAACTTTTTCCATAGCATAATAGTTAGCTTGATGAATAACAAACCTTACTTTCATTAGATGCTTAGTTTTCAATTTTTGGCATTTGGTCACTATAGCAGTATTTTATCAAGCGCTATATGTACGAAATGTAAAAATGTACATGATCGTTAATGTGAAGCCTATATATAATGGATGACAACTGAAGTAATGTATTGGTAATTTTAGTTCTTGTGATGCATTTTTTATTCCAGTTTTGAAGTATTCATACTTTCAGAATATATCCATAAATGAAAATTAACAGAAATTTCACAGTAGTAATTCAGAATAGAAAATATAGAGGACAGCTTAAAGAAGGAAATAAAAACACATTTTAAACAATATATATTGATACTTATTTGTTACAAAAACAATTGTCAATCAACTTGCATTTTTATAAAAAATAATGTACTTTCCAACAATATAAAAATGTTACAAATAGTATTGAACAATTTCCTTATTACACCTAATGAAAAATAATGTTAACTATATCAACAATAGCTTGAAAATAATTAAATTCCGTAAAGAACTACCCAGCTTTGCAAAACAAAAATTTCAGTCTATAAAAATAAGATTTCTCTTAAACCAAAACATTTAAATTAACTGCCAGATAGATGCCATATCAAAAATCACAATTAGCTGTCAAGTCACTTATACCTGAGCTTCAAGTTAGGCATAACTGTATTGGGTATCATATGGGATTGGATCTCCTTAAAATTAATTCCTCTAAGAATAAATATTTACATGGTTTCCTCTTTCATTTAACTCGAATTTGACCCTTAAGACTATGCACTTTGAGAATATGTCTTCCACAGCCACTTTGGCAAATTTTGCTTACGTGAGCTTTTTAAATTTTGCAGTGGGGGTTTCAACCCCTCCCCCTAAGGATGGGGGATGGAAAGTTAATTTATCCAAGTGAGCACTTTATCAAAATACAATTCCATCTAATCTAGATCTAAGAAAAATGGGAAAATCTTTATTGAAGAAAGTCAACCTTTAACATGAAATAAATAATCACCATGAAATAAAATAAATTATGAGCATACATTAATTCAAAGTTTATATTTGATTGAAACTAAATACAAAAGTTTGCCCATGTTTACAAAAGGCATTGCGATAATAATAAAACCAATCTAGAAGATCTACAACTCGTATTGGACATTTGAAAATATTTCTAGCGGTTTATTTACGACCTAGTCTTTATAAATTTAAATTTATTTTTAATAGCTAATGACCCTAATTTTAAGTTTGAGAGAATGTAGACTTGTGACGAATTGACCTTAAGATTATCTGGTCTGAATTTGACGCATAATTGACACCAGATGATTACCAACTAAGCTTAATGATTGTAATGGTAGGAATGTCCGAGTACAACACGGGACAATAAGGCAACAAATGATGACGACCTGGTTAGGTCAGTGGGACTTATGGCACACGTGATGTGAACACTACATCGACTTCCCCTGCAGACTGTTGGCCAATTCTGTGATGAACTCCTTGTAGATCAGAGGATCCATGTTCTTTGCTGGAAAGAACAAAAAAAATTATTTATCATTAATGAAAATCAAAGAAATGTTTAATTATAAACACATTCAAGTGAGTTTGCCCTTTACAGCACAAGGACCGAATTCTTCTCACATTATAAGGATTTTTTCAAACACTAACTCCAATGTATTTCATCCGTTAGGCAAAATTCGCCTCACGTCAAAAGGTTAGCAAACCAACTCACCCAATTGATAAAGAATGAACCAGTCTCCGATGTAGCATTTGCGCGCCACGGCCTCTACGTTGTCCTGAGGGGCGAGGCGGGAGCGGGTCCTGAGGAGAATCTGGCGGAAGGATTTGGTGAAGGTGGCCACGCGGTACAGGAGACCCACGCCGGAGATCACCGCCACGATGATGAACCTGGAGACACGAATATTAGTTTTACTTCGCAACTATAATCGACAAATATTTTTAAAAATCCGGCAAAAGTGAGTGAAAATTTTTATGAGAATTTATCTAATTATTGATATTGAGTGAATTGGTTATATAGGGTTTAGGCCGAGGCCAGACCCTGCAACCCGAGGTTGTTGAGAACCACAATTTTCAGTCACTAGAACCTGGTCTGGGCCAGCCGCTGTGTCACTCACCAGAACCAGAGGAAGATGTAGAGCTTCTCATTGAGGATGTTGAGGGGGAGGACGCAGAGGGCGTCGATGGTCTCACTGGTACCGGAGGCTCCGTATTTGAAGAACGTGCACTTGGTCACCTTAGGGAAGATCGAGTCCATGGGGTCTGTGCGAGTTCCGAACTCGCTCTCGGACATGGCCAGGACTCGGGTGCCGTAGGTCGTGAACTCGTAGCCAAGGAACCTGAAGAAGGGATGGTACAATGTGATGAGAAGAAATGAGTATGCAATGCAAACTTATACTTTACAAATGTGTACAAATTATGCACTGCATTTAAAAATATAACACAAATGAACAATATTTCACCAGAAACAAACTTTAAATATCTTTCACAAATTGCAATACAAATTCCTCAACATTACTATGAGTAGAGGCAAGTGCATCAAAACTTACAAGTCGGTAAAGTATATCTGTCCAACAACGTTGACGAAGTTGAGCAATTCACAGAAAAAGAATCGGTAGGCGTAGAAATTGTGGTTGTGGAGGTTCATGGAGAAGTAGTGGATGAGCATGGCCTTCCGCTCGCGCTTTGTGTCGTCGTCCACAATGGGAGAGTTCAGCTGCATCACCAACATCTTCACTTTTCCTCCCTCCCACACCTTCCACAGGTAGCGGGGTACGTAGAACATTATGGCCTGGAGAGAAGAGAACAATTGGTTAGTGTTTATCCTATTCAAAACTTATTTTTACATACGGCATCTTATTTTCGTATTGCACTTCAGGCAGTTTAAATAGAACATTATGGCGGCCTAGACAGAAGGGAAAATGTTTGGTTGGTGATATTTAAAAATTTCAACGTTTTTACCTGAAAATTTACAGAACTTTTGTCTTTTATTTTATGGTTTTAATAACATGGCAAGAAATAGGAACTGCTTACTGTTGTGTTAATATATAGTCAAGCCAATATAATGTGCGATTCGTTTCTGTATTAAATTTTAACCATACCTAACATTTGATGTAGAAAACTTATAATTAAAATTGAAACCGACTTTATTATTTATTTAAAAATACTCAATCATTAAAATAAAAATGTTCGCAATATTTCCATTGGTTATTAAATATGTTAAACCATACAACTCGTAGTTGTAAATTAAAAAGAACAAAAAATACGGTTATAAAAACGTACAGCTTCAACATGAAAGAAAAAAACTAATTAAATCAAATAGACGAATGTGGGTAGATCACCGAGAGGGGGCAAGGGGGAGGTGAAAGATGTAGTAAGGAGGGGGGAGAAATTGACACCACAATCAGGTCATTCAAAGGCTACTTTCACTTCGAATTACCCATTGACATTTGCATCGTTAAGTTCAAATGAAAATAAAGTCATTTGGATTGGCTTAATGATAAATTAATTACGACGTGTCTTGCTTCCCTTGTTTACAGTTAAATGTCGAGAATTCAACCAATTTAATTAATTGACTGTAAACAAAATTGGAAGTCTAGTTTTAAGTTAGGGATTTTTTCCATAAGGGAATGGGAAAAATTGAAAACCTAGTAACAAAGTATTTTGAATTATTCAATAAATATTATAAATATAGCCCAAGCCAAACATTACAATTTAATTGAATTCAAACATTGTACTGTTTAGCCTACTTTAAATTAGAAAATCAAATAATTTAATCACTAGCTAGGTCTAAAATAATCACAAATGATAACAACAAAAACGAATAGTCTTAACTTAAAACTTATAATTTACCAATTACTTCAACACGCTAAATTATGTTTTTACATATAGCCAAAAAAAAGCTATCTAATTTTCTATGTTAATTAATTAATAATAACAGCAATAGCAATAATAAATTATAATAATAATAATAATAATAACAATGACAATAAAGTGAAAATTACTTCTTTAAGCCCATGGCTAAATAAGAAAACATTGCCCTTCAACTATTGCATTTAATTCATGAAAAATTTCCAATTGAAAAAGTTGTATATTTCTTTGCATTTCCAATGAAAAGTAAACTCCATGTTACCTTGAAGATACTCATGGCACATTAGTTGAATCAATCATACCAAATAAAGAAAGGTCAAACGGTCATTTATTTCATGAAGTAATCTCAATAATTTCGAATTATTTTACAGCAAAAAAATATTTACTAAAAGAATTATTTTACAGCAAAAAAAGGTTTACTGAAAGAATTAATTTGTTGAAAATAAATGTTAAAAACAAAATTCGTTCACCATTAATGTGCAATCACACTCACTGCATTGTTTGATAAACAATAATTATTATATCTCGAGCTAATATAATTTAATGCAATAATTGCAGATGTGTTATATGGATTCACAATAGTACATGTGATGTAAGCTCTGTTATTTGAATGTGGGTTACCTCACTTGTACTATTGGTGATCAAATTATAATACTAAAACTTCGGTGTATAAATATAGTATTTATATTTAAAGAAGGCAACTGTATATAGGTTTAAACTTAATTTCAAGAAACTAAAGTGGAAAAAAAGGAATTTTTACCATACAAAAAAATAATAGAAACGTTAACAAAATTCATTAATTTATACTTGAACATGAATTTTAAAAAAGATTAGACATCTCATTCTAATTTCGATCTTTCATCTTTAGGTTTAAGCTGTGTATATTGATAAGGCTTATCAGTGAAGACTTTAGATTGTTTAAGCCTAGTCAAAATAATGTAAATATTTAAAATGTGTTAAAATTATACAATACAATGATTTTGTATTTCAAATAATACACCTAATTAATACAGATGAACTTTAGAATATTACAATAATTAAACAAAAAAATGCTTATTTTCAGATATTGAATAATGTTAGGAATAAACAAAAACCAAGGCAATTCTATAAAGTAAATAAAAATATTTATATTATTAATAAAAAGTAAAAAACAACTAGTAACATCAGCATAAAGTAAAAAATGCATGAAAATATTTTGAAGAAATCAAAAAAGTAAAAAAAATGCCAATTAAAAAACATTTTATACATTTGAAGAAAAAAGAAACGTTCAAACAATTCAAACCAAGTGATTCTATTAACTGGAGGAACAAAAAGTGAAATGTTGTGGCATTGTTGAGAAAATTTGGAGAAACTGAACAATGAACACGAATTGGGATTTGGGTCATATGGATAGACCACAATTTCATTCCAAAATTTTAATTATCAAAAGATTTGCAATCAAAAACTAAAAACCTACTAATAAGCATTGCAATTTTAATAAATGTGAATAACTTAAACTGATGTTCAATCTTTAACGCCATAGAAAATAAATATATTAAATTAGAAAAGAAGACATTTTGTTATACACAAAAATATAATAAACAAATGACTAAAATTTAATAAAAACTTAAAAAGAACCTAAGTATTTTACTTTCAAAAAACATTGATTACGAACATGAACTTAAAATTTGCGGTTTCTTATTAGGCAACTCTAGTGTTAGGCTTCCAACAAAGGCAACCCAAGGGCAAATTGGCAACGAACGATCGTTAACCCTCTAGGCCTAGACTAGTTCGAATTATCACCGAACGATTTTCAATACTAACTCGAACGTAATTTAGTCATGGAAACAAACAGTCGGGATGTCAAATAGTTAATCTCAACCACAAATCGAAAATCAATAAAAATTTCGCAAGTGAAATTTTAAATTCAAGGACTCAAGTTTCGAAATTAGTGGATATGAAATTTTCTAATTCTTGTTCGCATGCAAGGCCGTGCATGACTAATGCTGTTCATGCATTGCCTTAAGCCTCTCGTGCATAGAAAGACGAATTCGTCACATGCATTAAAGGTGATTTTCACAATCAACTTCCATGAATGACGCGTCGTACTGATACATGATTTCATGGAAATGTAGAAAAATTTCCTTACTAGTAAAATATGTCGTCCAGTGAATCGTATATGAGGTTCTAGATGTGTCTTTGGGGGACTTGTTCTAACCAGGTAGAGGCGGTTATGGTGATAGGCGAAATGAACACCACATTTATAAAACAATATTTTATCTGTTTTGGTTTTTCTCTTACTGTGCTATTGTTTGAACGGTACAGCAGCACTAGTAACTTTATAATGCGCCATTAAAATAATGTAAAATTCCACCTTATGGTTAATTATCAAGTATTATAATTACTCGTTTGAGAAGCGAAGTCTGAATAAATGTTGCTAGCAGCAGGTTTGAGAACATCACATTTATGGCTGCAAATGAAGCCTAAATTGTTGGGGAAATTAATGAAGAGTTGTGGAATTATTCGCTCGGGTGATTCAGACACGTTGAACAAAACGGAAGTGCGGAGTTGAAAGGCGTGCATGGTTGGATGCACGGGATTGAAAGCCGTACATGGATCGATGACTGCACGTTCCAATCACGTTTGACATAAAAGATGCGATGTTTTTTTGTTGACATTCAACAGAAAGTGACAAACAATTTCTTCCAATCAATTCGCATCGGTTTGGAGCCTTAGTTGAAAAAAAATGTATTTTCCGATGTTATAAAATGTTATTCACACACAGATGAATTTAAATAATAATAACATTGGAATATATGAAGATGGAAATAAGAGAATTAATAAATTCTCGGTGAGAACACTAAGAATAAATACGCCAAAAATGTAGAAAACAAGGAAATTAAGAAACAAGATAGAAAAAGAATACATCCAAAAAATACAGCGCACGAGAGAGTGGCAAGATAATGAAAAAAAGAACGTGTACTGAAAACACTTGACTAACTGCTCATGTCTAAGAGTCAAAATTGACTAACCTTTTTCAACAGTGCACACATTTTGTTGATTCAATCATAATCATATCGCATTGGTACAATGTGATACGATTTTTATTCAAGCACAACAAAGTGTATACTGTTAACAAAGGTTAGTCAATTTTGACTATCTTAGACATAAGCAGTTAGTCAAGTGTTTTCATTGTGAGAATAAGAGAAAGTTAGATGAGAATAAAGTGATTCAGAATGAGAAAAAAAGAGACATAGATGAAGTTCAACGAGAGTATTTCAATTTTCAATGTTGACGTAAAGGAACTACAATTACTCGTGTGTGAATGGATACAAATCAATTAGAGTTGAACGCTATAAAGCAGGAAAAGTGTTTCCCAAGAATGCAGTTGATGATAATTATAATTATTAGATTTTAAAAACAAGACAATCTGAGGAAAACATCACATTAAAGACAATCTTTGTTCAATGAAGGCACTTAACCCTATAACGCCCGAATTATTTATGTCATAAGATCGTTAACACAACAATGTTTGCATTGAAAATAAGCTTTTTTAAACGTAACTTAAAAGACCCAATGGGCGTTATAGGGTTAAATTATAATTTATTTACAGAAAAGGAGGCCTGGATAATATTATGATTTATCTATAAAATTGTAATACGTCTAACATTTACGATTGTACTTCCAAAAAAGACAAATGTGTCTATTTTTATAATTATAAACTGTTATGCAATAGAAAAGGAAGACCAAACGCATAATGGAGCGAGTTATATCACGAAATACAAGACTTAGAATTATGAATAAAACGTTAATTTACATTCTATAAAATTCGCGCATAAATTTATTTTTAGTTTCAAATGTTAGCGACGTAATGGCAATGTTCGTCATAAAATAAAATAAATTTGAAACATTCTTTAAATGTTTTTGCAAGATAATTAATAATTAAACAAAGTGAATCAACTAAAAGTCTTTAAAATAATCAGACATTTGAATTTAAATTTTTTGTTGATAAAACAATTAGATTTAATTTGCAACATTGTGTTACGCAAGAATTAGAAATGCAATTACGAATACGTTAGAACTTCTATGAATCAAGAAGATATATTTACTCAAATCACTCTAGGGGGCAAACAACGTAAATAATCATGGGAAATGACGACCAATGTACTTTTATTCGTAATTTAACTATTTATTACATGTTGAACACTGTATAAAATAAATCTTAATGTGCAATAAAAGTTTATTAAGATTTTCCAAACAATTAAAAATCTAGATTCAATCAACATGATACAATAAAAAATAAACGTTCGATTTGAGATTAGTTACACAAATTGGAAAATTGTTGATAAACAATTCTTTTAATTATTTATACAAATTAAACAAACAAATTACATCACGATTTCATGGATCGTGTTGAACAAATACAACCAATAAACTAAGTAATACATTATAAATTAAGTAACACATTAGGTAATAAATTATAAATTAGGTAACACATTATATTACACTATAAATTTTATTATATATTCTATTATATTGTGTATTATATTTCACACTAATTACGAGATTGAAAAAATAAGGTTCGCCTTTTTTAAAATTTATATGGAAATGACAAAAATATAATTTATTTTATCAGACTGAAGGATGTGGTAAAATCAAGATAATTATATAGATGGTAAATTGTGAACATTATTCAAGCACAATAAATGTTGATATTGAAATGTTAAATTTATAAGTTTTCATTTGGATACTCAAGTTGCAAATCAACTGTCAAGTCATGATTTATATATATATACATAAACGTATTTATATAAGACTCTCTCCCCTACCTTCTCCGTGTGGTCCTTTGCATGCTTGTGTGTGGAGAAACTTGAGCTGATAGATAAAATGTGTATCTAAAAAAATTTATAAAATAAACAAAAAACCTGCAACACTAATATTGGAAACCATAAACAAACTAGATTGATTTTTTCAAGCATTTGTATAAAATAAAGAAAATATATTGACGAAATCAATATTTATAAATGACAAAAATCTATAACATGAACGTCATACATGAAATTATTTGATCAATTATATTTAATTATTTAAGATAGAAACGACAATTCCAATGAAAGGAAACAGGATCTGAATTCCCAAACAAACCCTTCATTGCATTAAGGACGACTAAGCCACACACACACACAAGTGTTATTTGCAATAGTAATTCCAATGTAGTTTAACCCTTAGAGGAGCAACAAACAAACATGTGTTGAAGGGTTGAGAAAACGAAACTTATAGTAATTTGGGTGAAAGTGCATTATTGCAGATTGTCTTTCTTTCGTTGATAATAAAACCATGGCCAATAATATTGGAATAGCGCGCATTTTTATACCATTAAATTCGATGGACATACTTAGGCCTAACCTTTGTTCGTTTTTGTTCTTGTTGGCCACCCCTTTGTTTTTGACAATTTCTGAATGGTCAAACCAAGACCAATGTAGCTCAACTTCACTGACAGATGTGTTTTTTTACCCTATAACGTCATATGTAAAGAATTTTTTACAATCAATAAGGACTAATTTAATACAAATTGTAATGCATTTCGATCCTTATGAATATAACTGTCCAGACGTTATAGGGTTAAATGAAGTCATGTTAATTGACTATTTTTAATTTAATTAGGCATTGACACAAAATTCAAAATGTATTAAACTTAGTATTGAGAATCATATTTTTTTTCTTTGTTGCAAATTCGTCCCAATGGTCAACAAATGACCGAACTACACCATGAGAAAGTTGCCTTGGGGGAAACCACTAATTGCCAACTAATATTAATTAGTTTCTTTAATCGAGGAAATTGTGGAAACGCAACTAAATATTTATTAACTTCAAGTAACCATTTTTTAAATATTGTATCAATTCAAATGTCCAATGAAAGAACAAGATATCAAATTTAACTTTCTAATTCATGAACAATTGTTTTCATGCATACTGAAAAGCATTGAAATCAACTTTGTAATTGTTTTTATAATAGTTGTATTCTAAATTAAATTGCAATATGCAATAGAAGATTCGCTGTTATTACCATCGATATTATATTAATAGCATGATTATTATTACCAATTTTATTAATATTTTTAGCAACAGTTATTATTTTTTTTTACTGTTATTACATTAGTACTTATGAAGCTATCTAAACATGCCTATGCAATATATGCAATAAAACCATAACATTTCAAAAAATAATGTCCAAGAAATTAACAATTTTTATTATATCCTAGTTGTGATGATCGTATTAATAACTAGAATAATAATAATTATTAACCAATAATAATAATTATTAACCAATAATAATAATTATTAACCAATAATAATAATTATTAACCAATAATAATAATTATTA
>JARUHE010320683.1:0-11456 GCA_031471125.1 Archaeomysis grebnitzkii | reverse complement strand
TCACGTGACTCACTTCTTTTGTTTTCAGCAGGTGAATCACATTACTTTCGAGCAGCTTGCACTGGCGAACGTACGATGCGTACATAATCTGTCATTAATATTTTTGTATTTTTTACTACATTTTGTTAATAATGATCATATTTGGTTCACATTCACCTCGTATTTCAATTTAAAACTATTTATAAAGTAAATTCCAAAATAAAATTGTCCAGCTTATTCAACTTTGTCAAGGGATTACAATAGAGATAATTAATGAAATGACTGGTCTAATTGTTTAATCTTTTTATTGAATTATGAAAGTTTTTTTTATTTCTACAGCAATACTCATTTTAATGCATTCATCCATAAGTTAAATTTTTCAAATCAGACAAATCTAAGATAACATAATTTAAAAAAAAATCACAGCATCAGTTTCTTGCACATTGCACAATGACAATGTTATTTATTCACATTGTTGGACTGCTGAAGCAGTGTCAAAAATGAGTGTTTTTTATGTTTTGAGATTTTCCTTTTTACACTATTTTTCCCAAAAATTGTCACATAGTGGCCCATTTCTGAAATAAAAATTGAAAAATGGCAAATGTGTCCTGTACTTCCAGAGTTAAAATTAAGAAAATTGACAACTTGTGCTGGAGTTTATTTAGAAAATTATTGGGTTGTTGGAGTCCAACAAAAAATCTGCAGTTTCTGGCACACTGCTGCATAAAGAAATAAAAATGTTCTCACAAAACCCAATTTTTGGGAAAATGTCCTTTGAATGGTGTTTTTTAACTTGTTTCGGTCAAACTTTACAACAGCTACTCTTTTTTACAACATTTATGTATTAAAATCCTTTTTTTGTTTAATAATTTTAAAAAAATCTTTTGGGAGCTTTTGTATAGGTCCTCTTATTTATATATTTACACTCTGCATATACGAGTAGGTTAGGTGAGGTTTTTGTAGTTTTTCTAGAACTTTCAAAAGAAAGTTCATATATACCGTTGGTGTAAAGTCTTACCCTGATTTCTATTGCTAAGCATGATGGCAGCATGCCATTATCTTAAAATTGCTATTCAAAAATTACAGCAAGTTTTTAAAATCTAGGGTTTCCAATTTTTCTATCTGATTTATCTGAACATCTTTGGAAATAATTTTTTATGAGTAGGAATTTTATTTTAAAATTTGAGGAGTTCTTTTTCTCAAAAATATGTTCACTTAGCTACAAATTATTGAAATATATGAAATATTGAATTAGTTATGACATATTATGGTGAAAGTTAAGAAGTACCGGCATGTCGCGTCACATGCAGTTCCAAAGTTGCAGTATTTAAGGAAAGTGACACACCAAACAATACCTAACCTGACTTTGCTTTTTCAAATAATTTTTGGTGGCCAAAAAACCTATTAGAACCAATGTGTCGGTTAAATTTTACTTTAGATCCCTTAATCAAATCTAGCAACTTTAACAAGAAAGTACTATCAATTTAGGGAGGTTTATAGTACTTCAATGCAGTGTGCCGATTTTGAAATTTTCAATTATGGGAATTGAAAAATTACAAAAAAAAGAAAAAATGGACGAGTTTAATCATTTTAATAATGATTGAAAATATAAAAATAAACATTCTGTTTTATTGTCTAGGCAACTTCAGGTATATTTTGTCATCCTGATAATTTTTAATGTAAAATGACACCCTGATTATGAAAGAATCCCATTTGAAGTGTTGTTCTAAGAAGTTTTACTGTTGTACAACATTTTGTTGAAATTGTTAAACTCGGGGAAAACGGAATTTTTTTTTCAAAAAATTAATTGTTGAAATTCTGTGGTTTAACGAAAAAAATCGGCACACTGCTTCAATGTTAATATTTATTTGTGATTTATGTTAAGTCAGGTTAGGTTAGGTTATGTCAGGTAAAGTAAGGTACTATTTCACAAAATAAAGTGAAATATTAATTTTTTTCATGTTCAGTACTTTTTATAGGGATCTAAAGTAAAATTTTGCCCACTTGTCAATTGAAATGCCAGTGATAAGCTTCAATTACTGGTTATAACTACTTTTGTATTGTTTTTTTTTTAATAATTTTCATCAAGGATGATCATATTTCACTACATTGCAACTGTTTGCCAAGTAGTTTTGAAAATAAATACAGGTTGTTCTCAACTTTGTCCCATATTATATATCGAAAATGTACATCCGCCAATATTTTTTGGCAAAATTTACTTTAGATCCCTGAAAAAAAGTACTGAAAGTACTGAACATGAAATATTTCACTTATTTCATGAAATATTAACTTACCTTACCTGACCTAACCTAACCTAACATAAATCACAAATAAAGATTAACATTGAAGAACTAAAAACCTCCAAAAATTGATGTCACTTTCTTGTTAAAGTTGCTAGATTTGATTAAGGGATCTAAAGTAAAGTTTAGCCTATTTTTATAAAGGTCCTCTTATTTGTATATTTACACTCTGTATATAAGATAGATTTGGACTAGGTGGGTTTCTGTAGCTTTTCTAATACTTTAGAAAGAAAATTATCTTAAAATCTTTTTTATAAGCAGTTAAAATTCATTCCATTATACACTGACGAGTTGTGAATTCTAAAATACATTGTTGTCGTACATTTTGTTAGCCGTTGTTAAGATTTACTTAACATAGTATAGTTTGTGTAATCAGTTATATACACTCTTTCTCAAATCATAAATTTACCATTTTGAGCAAAAGCCTAGTTTAGATCTAGTTAAAAAGTACTAAACATGAAAAATATTAAATATTTCACTTATTTTGTGAAATAGTAGCTTACTTTACCTACCAGCTTACCTTACCTCACCTAACATAAATCACAAATAAAGATTGCCATTGGAGAACTAAAAATCTCTCTAAATTGATAGTACTTTCTTGTTAAAGTTGCTAGAAACGATTAATAGATCTAAAGTAGGCTTTATCCTCATTTTGGTTGCAGTGCATCAACCCATCAAGAGGGTCTTCAGAAATTTTCGGAGAACAATTTTCATAACACTTGGTGAACATTTTTTCACTCAGAATATTGTACTCATTTTTTTTTAGTTTATAAATAAATATAATATTTATTAAACTCAGTATTACTGCACTTGTTTCTAAATGTATTTACACTAATCTTAATATTGAGTTTAAAAAAAGAGTATACTTTTATTCTTCATTAAAACAATAGATATTTTATACTTGGAGAACATCTGACAGAATGTAATTTTTGGCGAACAAAAAAATTGACCCCATTTGATGCATTGTTTGGTTAGAGAAAATGTTCACAAAATTCTGTTTTTCTTGGAGAACTGTCCTTTTTGTGATGATTTTTTTCAGGATAAACTGTCTTTTAAATTGAGAAAGTTTCACCTTATTTACATACAATGTTGAATATACTTGAATAGGTATGAATGCCAGTAATATTTAAGTTAATTAACCAGTAAAACAAAAAATGTTTTGTAGAGTTTATTAATATTTAGGCTTTTGAGTAGAAAAGTGTTTTCTTCATGATAAAGTAAATTACCCCCATCAAGGCAATACTCTACTCTGCATCCATATGAAATTAATACAATAAGTTTCCTATTATACTCCTTGCCAAATCAGACCATTGCCTTACTTTTTGTAGGTCCTAGACCTTTTAATGAAATTTATCAAGACCTTTATTATAATTTAGAATATATGAATCTGATGGAAAAATATTCATTGAAACTTTAATTAATTTTCCATATTTAGGCCATAACTTTTTTTCAAATTCAAGATAGCACCATTCTACAATCCTGGTAGAAGTTTTGGCATACGTCAAGTTTATGGATGCAACTAAAAGTGCAAAGCAAGACAATGACTTTCTAAAACTTGCAGTATTTCAAAAACCTAACCTAATCCCACTCTTGTGTACCCAAGTAGAATATAAAATATTGACTGGCCTTAAAAACCAAATGAATTGTAGATTTCTGTATCCCCAAAAGGTGTTAAAGTGTATTTCCATTTAAATTAATAAACCTTCACATTGAACTTACAAGTTCACAATTTTTTGTCTTTAAATAAGCATAAAATGTGTGTTAATGTCACTTTCATACAATGAAAATAAATCCTAAAAAACTTTAATTAATTTTTTTCTCTAAATGGATGTTTTTTCTGATAAATCATTTGATACTGGTTCAGTTTACCGGTCGTACTAAATTATAGCAACACATAACAAAAAATACTTAAGTTTAGGGTTATTCAAATGACTTTATTGGTGTACAAATGTTTAAATAACTTGGCACCCAGTTATCTAATAGAACTCCTAACTTCATATTCACCAATCAGAAGATCAACATCCCAATTTTTACCAAAAGTTCTGCAGGTCAAATCAAAGGCAGAAAGTATGTTTTTTTTCAGATGTAGCTCCAACTGTTTGGAATTCCCTACCTATTGAAATTAGACAAGCCAAATCCTGGCTGGTTTTAATCAAAATCGCACTTTTCAAGTTTTTCATACCATCTATTAGAAAATGTGATTCTCATTCAATTTGTATATAATTTATATAAAAAATTTAAATGATTGAAATAGGGTATTAATTGAAATTTGTATGTAGAGGAGTAAATGTGTTGGACATAATTGTGTTTTCTGGGAAACCTATGTTTTTTTTTGGATAAAATTGAACAGGACTTAGGCTATCTGTTAATGGACCAATTTTAGAAATTCAAAGAAACATAATAAGCATTCAATACTAAAACATTTGTTGTCGGTTATTTTGGCTATCTAAAAGATACAGAATTAAATGTGCATAAATGACATTTATATACTGTTCTTTTCAAAAACTAAGCATATAGCAACAAAAAAAGTCTTAGCATAACTAGAGGAAGCGAATCAATCTCGCATGCTTAGTAAAACTTGTGATGTTTAAAAGCTCTTGATTTCATTCTAAGTAAACATTCCTTTAAAATAAAAAACAATCTGAATATTGATCTTTTGTAATGTTAATCTCATCATTCAATAAAGGTTATTCACCAAATAAATTCTGATGCATTTTATCCCTTCCAAACTCCTAAGATGAAAGGTTAAGGTATTTTAAAACATTGTTGTGATCTAAAATTAGACTTCTCTAAACCGGTACTCATTGTTAAGAAGGTGATGCAAGTATTTGCTAAAATTTTAAAGGGGTCATTCTTGATTGTTGTGATTTTGGTTATAGATGTGTGTTGTTTTTTTTCAAAAACAGACAACATTGTTTTCTTTCTTCTTTTAGAGTAATGATCATTTAACATAAATGAAAGGTATATGCACTAGGAATGATGTATCTTGAAAAAAAATTCTAAAACTTTTATTTATTGAAATAACTGCATTTTTATATTGGCTTGTTGAATTCCGAGCAATGGTTTTATATGTCTTTGCTATAAACTAATAGGGTTTGGTTATTTACTAGCTTTATTTATATTCAACTGTAAACAAAACTGTACCAAGTAAAATATAATGAAAATAAATAATTAAAAATTAAATTAAGAACACATATTTTTTTTTATTATTTTCCAGTAATTTTGAAATAACCTATTTTCAGATCTAATGTTATGAAATGAAATGAAACAACATGTTGGCTGAAGATGATAGAATGTCCCCAGACATGGATTCAAATAGTTTGCTTCATTGTCACTTGCTCTCTTCCCCTGAGGAACCACGAGATCTCAGTGTTAAACGAAAGGTATGTTCGGAGATCCTAGTTTATTAGATCTTGAAATGTATTTTTATTAGGGTATCCATCCTATGGATATCCTATTACAATTGACATGCGTGGGTCAGTCCATCGTCGGCGGCGGCATCTCACATTAACAATTTAGGTGAAGGTAAATGTTAGTTTTTCATTTTTGATTTCACAGTTTTTTTTAGTGAACAAAGTTTATAGATAATGAGCTGAATAATAACTTTGCCTAAATATATTTTTTTTATATGATAAATTTTCTTTAAAAAATGATGTTTCATAGCTCAAATTAACTTATAAAATATTTCACTATTTTTTAAGAGGTGAAGGTAATTGTTATTTTTTTTCACAATTTACAATTTTTTCTTCAATAATAACTTTGCTTAAAATAAATAAGTTTCTATAGTTTTTTCCTTAAAATAATGGTTTTTAATGAACATAAAAAATATTTTACTATTTTCATAAATTCAATTAATCTGTCATTTAGGTTTTTGTCTTTTACTGAAACCATTTATTACCTCTGGTTGATGGATGCCCTATTATATCATAAAACAATTATGAAGTTGTTCTATATGAGTCCCATTCGTTGAGAGCCGGATCGAATCCGGGATTGGATCCAAAATGGTGGTTTCTGTTCTTTCAAAAATTTAAGGCATGGGATCCGACCCCGAAATTTGGATTTTTGATCCGCCAATCAGCGACAAGTTTTATGATGACAGCCAATCATGACCAATGTTGACATTTCATAAGCGCCGTCCATTCGATTAAATATAGATTGTCATTTGTTTTTCTTGTTGTCTGCATATTTTCGACCAATAGATTTGTCTCATTGTTTGTTGTTGTTTTGAAGTTGTCAAGGGGGGGCGGTTAGGTTCTTTGAGAAATATTGGAAATTCCACTTTGTTGTGTACTCCCGGATCTCCGAAGGGTGAAATTTTACAACGAATGCGGCTATGTTGAATTAATTATTGTTCATTTTAATTGTTTACTCAGATGCGTCCTGTTCCTCCTCCATTGGATTTGAGTAAACGGACACTTGAACCAGATGTTATGATAACAGATTTGACCGGTGTTTGTACAGTCAGTCCACACTCACCATCCACACAAAAAAAATTACCTCTTCGAAAACGGTGAGTTTCTTTATGCTTATGCAGGTCTTTGAATGAGATACTTATTATAGTTTCCGTTGGGAAACAAATTTAGGATTAATTGCTATGCACAATATTATTAACTGTGCCTGAAAGACCAGCTTCTATAACTGATCTCTAATTGTTGTTTGTGTAGTCGAGGAGCTGTCGATAATAACTAAATTTTGCCATTTTACAAATGAATCATTTTTCAGAAAAGTTTGCTTAAATGAAAACAAATAACATAACATTCAACACTGATGTTAGAAAGGATTTTTTCTTATGAAATCTGTATTCACTTATTTTTATAAAAGAGTTTGTGAACTCCTACCATCTTGACCTTGAATTCATCGCGGTGCATCAAATGAGGACAATTTAATTATTTCTCCAAAAATTTTATTGTATCAGTTGTATCAAAATTTAAAAATTTAAGTGGCCATACTTTGTATTTAACAAAAGAATAAAAGTATAAGATTTTTTGAAACTGGATATTAAATTTAGTCTAAAAACAAGTGCAATAATGCTGATTTTAATAAGCATTACACTTATTTACAATTTTTTTTTAAAAACTAGTACAAAATTCTGAGTGAAAAATTCTCACAGTTATGAAAAATTTTCTCCCAAAATTGGCACACTGATTCATTGTTAACCAATTTTTTATTAGGGTATCCATCCTACGGATACCCTATTACAATCGACATGCATGGGCCAGTCCGTCGGCGGCGGCGGCGTCTTGCGTTTACAAATTAGGTGAAGGTAAATGTTAGTTTTCATTTTTAATCTCACCGTTTTTTTATTGAACCAAGTTTATAGATAATGAGCTGAATAATAAACTTTGCTTAAATAGAAAAAAATCTATATATTATATTTCTTTGAAAAATGAAGTTTTATAGCTCAAATTAAGTTAAAATATATTTTCATTATTTTTATAAGGGGTTAGCTTTTTTCAATTCACAATTTTTTCTTGAATAATCTGCTTAAAAATAAACAAATTTCTTTTTTCCTCATAAAATGAAGGTTTTAATGAACTTACAAAATATTTTGCTATTTTTATAAGAGGTGAAGACAAATGTTAAAGTTTTTTATAAGTTCAATTAATCTGTCATTTAGGTTTTTGTCTTTTATTGAAACCATTTGTTACCTCTGCTTAATGGATGCTCTATTATATAAAAAATGTTGAAGCCTTAGAATAAAGTTTATTTAAAACAGATGAAATAATTTTGAGATTTAAGGTGGGGAATGTGTTAATGACTTTATCCAAAAATTTATATTGCTTTAAATAATAGGCATGTTAAGAATTTTGGAACTCTGCCATTCTGTTGCTAAATTTGTTTGTAACCGAGATTTTTATTGAAAAGCTTGTCTGAAACAAAGGAAGGAGTATTATTATACTTCTCCAGAAACGAATTATATTGTCTGTCAGGACGTAAAATATTTGAAAAATAGAATTGCTCTATTCAACAATTTAAAACTTTAGAAACTCTTTTGAATATAGACACGGTTGTTGATGCATAACATTCACTTTTGCTTGTTTCTCTGGTTAGGCAGGATTTGGTACATTTTGAAAAAAATGTATTTTTTTCAAATTTTGTTTTTACAGATTTTTTTATTAAACAAAAGGTTTTGTATCTATTTTTTTATTTATTTTTTTATTATAGAATATTATACAGCACATTAGCTACACTGGCAAAGAGTGCTGTTGCCAACAGCATCTAATGTTCCCAGACGGTCACCCATCCAAGTTGCTTAACTTCGCTGATCATACGGGAAACGGTGTTTCAACGCGGCCAAGGCCGTTGGTTCTATTTTTTTGTAGAATCAATATTTAGTGAAATAAAAGGTCTACAAATCTTGGGTTAATAAATGATCACGAGAAATCTAACCATTTGGTTTATGGATTACAAGTTTTTTTATTGTAATCACTTTGTTATGGTATCCATCCTACGGATACCCTATTACAATCGACATGCGTGGGTCGGTCCGTCTTTCGCGTTTCACATTCACAATTTAAGTTTCTTATTTTTTATTTCATTTTTTTCATTGAACAAAGCTTATAGATAATGAGCTGAATAATAACTTTGCTTAAATAAAAAATATCTATATATTATATTTTCTTTAAAAATGACATTTTATAGCTCAAATTAACTTTAAAAATATTTCACTATTTTTATAAGAGTTGAAGTTGAATTTTTTTTAAATTTACATTTTTTCTTGAATAATAACTTTGGTTAAAAATAAACAAGTTTATAGATTTTTTCCCTAAAAATTATGGTTTTAATGAACTTAAAAATATTTCGTTATTTTCATAAGAGGGTAATTTTTTTTATTTTACATTTTTTTATAAGCTTAATTAATCTGTAATCTAGGTTTTTGTCTTTTTACTGAAACCATTTGTTACCTCTGGTTGATGGATGCCCTATTATATCAAAAAAAAATTACAACATTTAACGTCTATTTGGTAGATTCTAAATTTTAGCTTACTTAAAAATGAGTTAAAAGCAAAACGTTAATGATACTAAAAATTGAATTCAAAATAAACTTTTATTCAACTTAAATCTTGGCTAATTAGTTATCTAATAAAAAAAAACTTCCAGAGCTTACAGTTGGTCATTCCAAGCAGAACTTCAAGGCTTGCACATACCTAATGAAGGATGTGAAGGAGTGATCAAGACCACTGGAAGTAACCTTTGTTCCATTCCTACAACCACAAACAGTTCTTCCTCCTCTCTACGAATACCTGGCCTCCCAACACCTCATACACCCCATACTCCTCACCCTCATTCGGCAATACCAGTCATCACAAGCAGGTTTAATTTTGGGGATGGTGCTAACACTGGGGGATCTCTGTTGGCTTCTGAAGGATTGAATGTTACTAGTCAGGGTCCCTTGAATTTGTCCACTGCCTCTGTGGGGGCAATGCCTTCCTCTTTACTATCACCGGCACCTTCACACCCTTCTACGTGTTCTCTCAACTCCTCCAGAGAAGAGCTAGAAGGTGAAAATTCTTGTTCAGACTATCATAACTTGAGCTCTCATCAAATGTCTCCATACTTATCATCTCCACATCACACTACTCATGTAAGCTCACCATCAATGTTGACAACTTCACAATGCTACTCTCCATGCAGTGCTACGTTGGGGTTAGTTAATAGCAACAATGTTGACATGATTGAGTGTGTACCTCAAGGAAGTGATCTTTTACCTTCTACAAATCATCAATGGCCTACAACTGTCTGGTCAATTCTCATGGCAGGAGTACAAGTTCACTTTGTGCTGAATGGTGGACAAATCACTGCAGCAAGACTCAGTGAAGAGCTGGGAAACTTGGAGGAAACTCACCACAAACGTTATGCCCCAAACGGGCTCCACCTTCTCCGTGTTTTGTATCACTACAACGGCCACTCGTCACCTCAACCCCCTCCTCCCGGACAGCCATTTTACTGCCATCTTTACTTCAGACCTCTGATGATTCAACAAGAAGACATCATGGTTGTCGTTCCTCCAGAACATCCATTTTTTGTTCTTAAGAAAGGTAGGAGTTCGGTTATGTTCTTATGATGTATTTATCTTGTATTATAATTCTGTTTCATTTTAGCCATTCCAAATCTTTCCCAATGCTAATATAAAGAAATGCAATTTATATTTAGGTTGGTGTAGTGTTCTTGCTGACCATGCAACAGAGAGATTTAACTTACCTTGCCAACAACTGCAAGAAGGCGACATTTGTTTGCCACCTTATCACCCTGATGCTGGCACTGTTTCATCTCTCCAACATACTGCCACTCCAGACCTTGCAGATGCAATGAAAAAGTTAGTAGTCTATTGAAACCCAAATAAATTTTATAATATCAATCATTATACGACTGTTACTATTTTAGAATGGAAAGAAGTTAGATTTTCATTTATTTGAACTTCAGGTTTGACTTCAATGACGATTTTGAAACAAATGGCATTGGCAACCCAAGTGGAAGTGGCACATATTCTGCCCCGCCGAGTGCCACCTTCGCTCCGCACACGCAACGCTCCGTGTTCTGGTCCCCCCCGGCGTCTCCGTCAAAAAAGACTATCCACCGGGCGAGTGTTGTTGTGTCAGGAGCTTCCATTGATGGCAGTGTGGCACCTACAACAAATGGTGGAGGAGGTCCGAGGCCCAGGCGTCCAATGAATGGCTTCATGCTGTTTGCCAAACACCATCGGCTGAAGCTCATCCAGCAATACCCAGGGAAAGATAACAGGTAATGAAAGTTATTAACATTGAATATTAAACAAGTAAAAATTTATTAACATAAAATGTCAAAAATGTTTCATTAAATTTTAAAGGCATGCTGATTTGTTTGTTGTTCTTAAATAATTGACCTTTTAATTTTTAGTTATTTTTTCACTTTAAATAAAAATCTTGGTTAGCCATAAAATCATCAAAATTTAGACAAGAGTTATCCTTAAGTAAATAGATCTTTATTCATGAAGCTGCATTCTAAAACAAAAAAACGTCGGTATTAATAATTCTTAAAAGAAGTAATCTTAGCTGATACTAGTTCAGATACAAACCCTACCAGTTTATTGTAGGACATCTAAAAATTGTTTTGAAATTATGTTCAAAGTTATTATTAAAATAACTAGAATTTTATACAAACATTTAAACATAAAAAGTGATTATTAAAATAACTAGA
>JARUHE010320672.1:0-11457 GCA_031471125.1 Archaeomysis grebnitzkii | reverse complement strand
TTAAAAAAATTGGAGGCCCCTTTAATTGTGAGGCCCTAAGCTGTAGCTTAGTCAGCTTATGCCTAAGTCCGGCACTGATTTTTATATAACTCAGTTTTCAGTTTCGAGCTTTTTTTCACACACATAAGAAAGGATTTATACGGTGGAGTGAAGTACTGAGATGTTTATCTTTATTCATCTTTATTTATTTATACTGAGATATTTATCTATACAATGTGTGTTTTTGTCAATAGGAAATTATGAAAAATAACAATGAGTGCAAAAGCTTTGATCACAATTATTAATTTTCACCATCACTAGTTAATTATCTTCCATCGTAGACAATGACCAACTCTACCTAAGATAAATGCTTCTGAATTTATAGCTTCATATAATTGAAAGACATGATACACAAAATATTTAATATTCAAAACCATGCATATTATAAAAAAAAATGTTGAAAAACTTTTAAAATATCTTAACCATGATTGGAAAAACGTTATGCCATTCTGTTTAATATTGTACGAATGAGCAATTTGATTGGAAATTGGTAAATGTTCTTCCTATTTTTATAGCACATAATTTGACAAAATAAAAGTTGAACTATACTGAAACAAATTTTTCAACACTTAGGCTATGTTTAAATCACAAATAACCTTGGTATGATGTCTGCTTAGAACTGTGTAAACAATGACGTCGAAAGAAACTTAATGTATAATTGAGTAATAAACACTCTCGAGGTATTTGTTTCTTCATTATATTAATTTAGATTTAACCTGACATCCTTATTAGTAATATATTGATCGATTGTTTCTTAAAAAAACAATCGATCAATATATTATGAATAAGGATGTCAGATTATATTAAAGTTTAGCTAATAAATAAATGAACATCTCATGATTGTGTTTATTATTCATGTATAGCAGTGCAAGTGCACACTTATTATTTTTACACTAATATAAAATGCTAGCAACAGTTTGGTGCTTGTGTATTTATCGTTTCCTCCACAGATTTAATTAATTAGGCCACAAGTTAGTTTATTGGTGGCCGTGGGTCTGCACGATACACGAGACAACACTAAAACTTTATTATTATTATTAATATTAGTTTATTAAGATTTTGAACAGTAAAGTATAGACGTGTATGCAGTTTACATGTGTGTTTGTGTGTATATTTATACTACACGCCTGCATAAAATAGTCGTAACTATAAAAACATAATCTGTGAAAATGAAACAAAAAAGTCTAATAAAATGTTCCGTCGAATTAGAGATCTGTGTAGCATGAAAATGGAAATTAATATCATATAAACCAACAATAAAAGCAATTCACGTGAATTGATTGTTTTCAAACAGTTAACCCTTTTGTTCCTCGTTAATTACAATCTTAAGGACTAAAACACATTGAAGTTAGTACTGAATCACCTTTATCGCTTGGGACGAAGTCGTTCCTCCAGGTTCTAATGGTTAGCTTATTACATTGGGACAATCTGCTGGGTAAGCATTTTATTCATCTGGTAAAAAATTAAATGCAACCCTTTGTTGCAATTTCTATCTATCAAAACTTTTTATTCATCCTCTTCTTTACTCGTATATTTTATTCATTTATTTCACTCATTTTTGTTACATTTTACTCATTGGGTTAACCATTGCAATGTTATGCTCCGTTGCAACCCCATCTAGCAAAACTTTTTCTAATTTCCATCATTTTATTACGGAACAGATTTCAATTTGTTTGTGTAAAGAGGGATGAAATTATTCGATTATTATTATGGAAAAAATAATTGGTCAAGTTGATCGATAGATTTTTTTTTATTTCTTCTTTTTATTTATTTTATTTTTCTCAGTTTTTTATATTCAGGGGTTTATTATTAACTTTTAAGTCTATTGATAGCATTTAACATTTAGTTATTTTGACAATTATTGGAAGTTTTAATGAGATATCTTCTAAGACTAGTCTTTTTTAACACTGCTGAGGTGTAATTGAACCATAGAAGTATAGACTAGAATGCGGATCGTCTGCTGAAACCGTGACATAAATATGTGTCACCAATCTATGTCGTACATTATTGGAATTCTTCTCTTTCAACCAATTACTATGCTCGTATCATTAGGCTTTTGCAATCAACCATTCACGAAGTTTCTTAACTGACGTGTTTATCACTGGTCTTAACTTTTTAAGATGAAATAACTAAGTTAGCTAACTAGCTACATTAGGGCTAGACCTAGCCTGTATGTTTATTATACAAGCAATTAGACCTAAGCAGTTTTTAGGTAATTCAATAAAATAGTTTAACACTTTCGTCTCTAATAGATAAACATTGTTTCTCAAATCTGCACATAGTGCAACAACGACCGAGATATAATTAGATTTGTACGAAAATTATAACCATTGTTAGTTGGATACTATATAATGTGAACTTATGACCACTCAACCATATGCTTCGAAACAAAATGAGTTGAAAACAAACCAATTAAAATAGATTGCAGCCACTATTCAAGTCATGGAATAGAAACTCTTTTAAAAGTGATATCAATCGAAAAAAATGATTTATGAATATATTGATAGGAATGAAATGATGTGTAATGTTCTTGGAATATACAATTCCCCATTATTGAAGATGAAATTGCTTGAAAATTGAATGCCACACAAATTTCGGGCACGATTTTTACACACTAATGGAATTTTCGATGTGCAGTCGAATGATAAATAATATCGTTGCTATGACTTTGTTAAAACAGGTTAAAAAGTAATAGTAATTTCGAAATTTCAGGTTTTGGCTAAATGACACCTAAAAAATAAATTTAATGTAGTCGACGAATCAGTATAAATCAATAAACTAGCACATTCTCACAAGCTAGTGTCATATTAAACTGAAAAACATGAATTTTTTAAACTAATTGATTGGTTTTTGTGAAATATTAAAAATAAAAAATGCGCATATTTACGTTTTTTAAAAACATGTAACTACTGTACAACATACGGTAAGCGGTAATTCAAATTGCATTTCATATGAGATTGTTATTTTTAAGCCAATGTTACTATCACCCAAGACATGATAAAAATACTTAACGACTAACGACAGTTTAAAATTATTTTTTTATTTATTGAAAGAACATTTATAACATAAGGAATAAAAATACTCATAATTTTATTTTGCTTATACATTTGATTGAATAGTTTAAAGACTTTTTTCAAACAGTTTTTCAGTTGAAGAATACTTTTATTTCTTGGGCGATACTACGTATAGTGGCCAAGTGTTTTACAGTTTGTAGCCGAACATTTTCATTTTAAACCACATCATAAATTCTCAAAATAAAAGGACAGAAGATAGAAAAATGTATTATATAAAGATGGATACAAATATGTATAGAAGAACAAAAACATGAACAAAGAAAATAAAAAAATGGAATGAAGAAAACACAAAAATAAATATCTGAAGTAGAAACTATATTAGATAGAGAAAAAAGAAAAAGAAAAGCAGACAAGATATGAATTTAACGGTTATATAATAGCGGAGTCGAGACATCTAAGAAATCCAAAAACTCAAAATAAATCCCTTCTGATCTCTGAAGAGTCAAGAACGATTCGGAATTTATTGCTGAATAAGTTTGCGACATTATCGTTGCAAACCGAGCATTATGACCGCTTCTTTATTTACCTTTGAGAGAAATGGCCGAACCATTTGTTCGATGCAAAATTTGATATCTCATAGGTAATGATAACGTATCACACCAGCAAGAGGGGAGAAGACACTTCTGATCAAAGTCAGTTGGGTTGAATAAACAGCATATCTTCGAGAAGGAGACAGCATTGGAGAATTTGAATATTGAAAAATCACATTTACTAAGACTGCCATTAGGTTTCAGCTTCGGTTCTAGCGTTGTTTGCCACCCCAGTCCTTTTTCCGACGAATTAGCTTAAGAGTTTCAGACTATATCCACACCAATAAGTTCTCTCTTTATAAAGATAGTTTCGGTGACCATCAATTGTTTTCATGATTTAAGGCCAATGGGAGTAAGGACGAAAGTTTTCAGTAACTGAGTTGTTTTCTTATCTCTTTTGTTGAGACAGTCCCTCTTTTGACAGGAAGGCTCTTAATAGTTTACAATATGACCCTTAACAAGTGTTTTAGTTAAGTTAGTTTCATTATTATGATGACAGTATGAATAATGATGAAAATAAACTGCACTATTAAGCAATTTATATTTCAATTTGAACTATCTTGTTGCGGCTTATACACACTTAATGATAATAATTAAAATATATATTTACATATTTAAGAATATTTACGAGTATAAATGTCTATAGTTGTTGAAAATAATTCTATATTTTTAAAAGTTTTCGTTGTATTTTTGGAAGGAAGATACAGGGAAACCTCGATTAACGTAAGCATTCAGGGGCTACGTTAATTGCGTTTACGTTAATCAGATATAGCTCGAGTTCGTTTTCTGTTTTGGTTTGTTTTAGAGGGATGACTCCATAAAATTTATTTCAATCGAACATAGTTAGAGCTCATTTTCTTATCTGTTTTAGAAAGATAATTACACCAAATTTAAATAAAAACTACGTATTTATTAATGTATGAATATTAGCAAAGTGAAAATAGTTATATAACAAGAATACAAAACGAAAATAATTGACCTTACACACCTACCTAAAACTATAGGTGAAGAATTCTTATGAAAACAAAAATTCATTTAATTTATTCATTAGTTTGTATGTTCACCACGCCCTAGTTACTTGTAGCATAGCATACTCTTTTAAATATAATTTATTATTGGCACGTTTCTCTGTTTATCATGGCCGATATTTATTAGATTGTTCTTGAATGTATAGAAGGCATGAAATAATTTTGCTTCTTACCTAACGTATTCATTGATGAAGGACTTTGACGGTTACAATATTGATCGTAATCGCATTTATGACCCAGACTTAATAATTTCTCATTAGTAATAATCTTTGTGCTGTTGAATGAATATGTCAACAGTTTTGGGACCAAATTAATGCAATCCCAAATGTTTTGCTGTTACTAATATATCTATAAGCTGCGTGATAAAATCAATTTTATTGGAAAAAATTAAAAAACCTGACGTCACGTTCGTAATTGGTCGTTGTTTTTGCAGTTTCATTAAAAAATCAAAAAGCTGTCTGTTTACATTCACAATATAAAAAAAATTGTTTCTTTTCTGTTTTTATCTTGCAAAACATATTAATTTTGTGTTACATTTCAAATAAAAAGATTTTTATATACATTTATATGGAAATATAATTCGAATTCACTTAAAGTTTAAAATAAATTTTAGTTCAAAAAATGGGATCAGATGTACGAAGTACGATGACAACAAACTTTTGAAAGTGTATATTAGAAAAGTGTGTGATATTATTTTTTATAAAGCATTAATAAACATTTGAAAAAGAAACAAGTAAATAATTTTAGTAACACTAATGTGTGTTAAAAAACCACTGACCTATATATATGGATTAGCCCGTGCATTGTTTTATCGTCTAGTATTCACATAATCGTGAAGCCTCTAACCGCCACATTGTAACGGTCCTGTTTGTGGCTGTTTAGAAAATTGAATCGCTCACATATTTGCCTATAATGGCAACTCCCACACAGTCTACCAGTTAGTCTTGCTTATTGACTGGCTTGGTGTTTGTCCAGCGATTTTTCTCCTCGGTTTCAGCCTAAGAAATATTGAATGATTTAATAAAGGAAAAAATCGTCCCAACAAAAAAGAAAAAGACATTGAAATCACATAGATAAACATTATGAGTCTAGTTATATTAAAGTATATGACATTTATTTGGTAGAAGTATCTGCCAACTCTGGGTCCATAGTTTGTCATTGAAAATTGTTGAACTGAGTCTCTATACTTCTTTTATCTATAATACCACTCATCTCTAGAAAAGTCTATCCTTTAAAGAAAAACCATCCTTAGAGCATTCCACTTCAAATCTCCAGCTCTTCCATGAATTTGTATTTATTCAAGGGTTTTAATGTACGAACGAGTGAAGTTAAGTCTCGTGGTTACGAGGTTCACTCATATATAATGGTAAGTTTGTTATTGAAATGTGAACACTGGGAACGCTATTCTAAAGTTTGGCCAGGTTTTATAAGATTAGAGCACCATACTGTACATTTAAATGACACAAACAATTTAGAACAACCAAATCTATTTTTTATAATTTTGTAATTAGTATAATCTTAATTAGAAAATTCATTTATTTGGCAAAGGACAAGACAAATGTTCATAATTTAGTTAATGTAGTTATAAAACATTTTTTACTTATTTTGTAGCCAACGTTCTTTGTGGCTCTACTTCAAGAGTCCTTTTGAGCTGCTAAGTCAGATTAGCTCTTAAAATAATTTGAGACTGCTTACTCCGGCAGGAAAGGAGCGCATAATGTTTTCACCATACATACGTTAATGTAGGTAGAAATTTATAAGTTCAAAAATAATAATAATAACAATAATAATATTTAATAATTATAGCATTTTACATAGCAGAATGATTCTTAAAGGGTAACTACATATAAGGTTGAAGCTATTATTATTTGTTATCATTGAAATACATTTAATTTTACATTTAAATGCGAATTTATTCTTTCCGACTATTAAAATCATTTTCCCTTAACTAATATGTTCATCATAAAATTATTTTTGTTTAGATTATGACATTGATTTTTCAATTCACTTCTACCATACGCTTGAAAATTTTCTAAGAAAAGTATAAGAAAAAAATATATGAACAGAAAACTGAAATTACGTTTCAAATTCATCAACAATAGATTATTGGAAAAAACAGAAGAACATCTTGAAATGAAAGTTTTATAGGGTTAAATGGTGAAGGATGATTCAACCCTCTTAGTTGTCTTATCTTCGTAATAATATTTCATAATAATTGTTTAGCAATTTTTCATAAATTTTTTTTACTTCAGTGTTTACCAACTTTAGTATAATTCTAGTTAGACATGACACATATTTTGCTAAACAACCCATATTACAAATACTAGAAGTAAATATAGAAACAATATGCCTATATAACATAAATATGTCTTACTGCAAACTCGTTTATGCTAGAAAAGTGTAAAAAAAAACTCAATTTCAATATGAATCAAGATTTGTTGTAAAAGTATAATTTACCCTACTCATCAAAATTAAAGTTATTCATCAAATGATGGAATTTCGAGTCATGGGAAACATGAGTAAGAAACTTCATACGCATTTTTTGTAGAATGTATTAGACAAGCTTTGAATGGTTGACGAAATACAGGAATACGATTTAAGAAATAACCTAATGGCGTCGATAGACAAATTATATATGAACGTGTGTAAAACGTTTACAATTCAATTTAAGAAGACATTCATAAGTTCTCAAAAACTTTTACTGTTTAAAAAATGAAAATAATAATTTTATATACGGGCTTTTTTATAGCCTCTCAAAAATACCTTCTCAAAATATCCTTGCATCGCCAATTACATTTATTTTTAGGTTAATTAACTTTAATTTGTTGATAACAAACAGAAACAGTAAAAATCATCATAACCTATGATAAAAATGAAGCTAATCATATTAAATCGTCGATGATTGTATACATTATATACTCAGCTTTCTGTAATAAAAATCATAAAAGAATTGAAAGTGTTCATGAATACTTTCAACTCCCTTTTTGTTACATAAATATACATAATTGGATTAATAATAGTAAAAGTGCGGTAACTCACAACCAAATAAAATAGAGCTTACCTCACTTGTGTTATTGTCGATCCTTAAAGAGTGTAAATAATTTACATAAAGGGTTACACTTTGAATCACCGATGTTTAATGTTTATCCACGATTTAAACAAAAATGTCTGCCTTATTTAAACCAACGACCATTTTGGCTGAGATAATTATTCACATTTATCATTAGGTTTTCAGTATAATTAAATGTAATAATGTGAAAATAAAATATCAAATTAAAACATTTTCTTGTGAGGTACATTTATATTTACAAATACACATTTCAAAAAAGGAGAAACAAAATAATTATCATTTATACTTTCAGATAATTGTGTATAACAAGATTTAAAAACCAACGATAAATGAGGATAATTATATCTGCCAAAATGGTATAAAGTTTATCAGACGAACATTGTTATGAATACCATTCGTTCATTCTAAGGTTAATAATTTATGTATAAGTGTTTTATTTCAGAATAACTTTGCAATTAAGTGAACTATATTTATTTTTTATGAAATAAAAGCTTAAAAACAATAAAAAACGAACGCCCTCTTTAAAATAAAACTTGTTTTGGTCACCCTGCCAAAAAATCGACGGCTGGTAAGTTTTACAACACAACCAACGTGACACAGCTGCGTAAAACGACCTTGATACGCAGTCTGGCTTGACGAATCGGCATCCACAGCAGCAGCCGACCAAGAACGCTATAATAACGCCGATATGATCATCTATGTTACACAGCCAAATTTTGGATGAGTTATAAACTTTGAAACCAAACCACAACACTATTTTTGAACAAATAGATACAACTGGAACAAAATAAACTTCTAGTGAGTATTTCCCATAGACTTATAGGCCGCGGATCCTCGAGAAAAAGCGTAATCGAATTTTATGTCAACGATGTATTTTCAAAATTGTTGGAACATTTCCCTTTCAACCAATCACCATGCTCGTTTCATTAGTCTTTTACAACCAACCTACCAAGGTTTCTCACTGGCCAAATAAGTTTCTACTGACGAGGCTATCAGATGATAGCGAAATATTTGGAAATAAATCTTGTCCTCGTGATTGTGTGTTTTTGTTTATAATAAGAAACTTGAAAGTTTTTCAACAATTTACTTGTATTAGTATACTGCTAACCAATGGCTCAAACCTACTTTAGATTTGTTAATCAATTATAGCAACAATTAAGAAGAAAGTACTATCAGTTTAGGGAAATCTTAGCTCTCCAATAGCAACCTTTATTTGTTATTTATGTAAGGTTAGGTAAGGTAAAGTTATAATAGGTTAGGTAAGATACTACCGTACTAGCTCACAAAATAGGTGACATTATTAATATTTCAAAGTAGGTTTTTCATGTTTGTGAGGATCTGCAGAAAACCAGAAGATCATAGGAAATGGTAGACAAAGTTGAAAAATATCAACTGGCAAACCTCGTAGAAGAAAATAAGCTTCACTGTTTTCAAAACAGTGCTTTTATGGTTCCTTCTTGATTGAAAATTAACCAAATAAAATAGATTGCGGCCATTATTCAAGTCTTGGAATTAAAAATCTTTTGAAAGTAGGAAAAGATGTAACATCTTTTTCATTGATATCGATCGAAAAGATTATTTATGGACAGATCGATGGGAATGAAATGAAGTGTAATATTTTTTAAACATACAATTCTCCATTATTGAAGATAAAATAGTTTGTAAAATGAATGTGATACAAAAATCGGGCACGTTATTAATACATTGATGCGATGGTCAATGCGCAGTCTATACGAGTATGTCTATGGTATTTCCTCGTACGTAATTTGCTGCATAATCAAAATTATTATTAGTATATGTGAAGTATATGATACCAAAGGTATCATATAAGACTGTAATAACAAGCGTGTGTAAGCAATAAATGATATGAAATCTTGATATCGTGTCTCCTTACTGTTGCATGGCTGGAGAGCTATGGGCCGTCCCATAAGCGAGGCGAAAGTAAAAACTCCCCGAAGAAAAATGTTGATAGATAAAGGAGTCGTGGTTTAAGAGAAAGAATTTGAAATGATGAGTCCCAAATGGTAAAAAGAATTAATAACCTAAATGGGAGAAATAGTATTCTAGTTAGAAGAAGCAGAAATCTTTATAGCTAAAAAAATTGAGTTTTTTTAGAAATATCGGCCAAGGAGAAGTAAAAGAAAATAATAAAGTACATAAGAAACGGCGAATGGAAGAAGTGGTAGGAATTTGCATAATATATGCAAGAACATAAGTATGAGTAAAAGGAAATACATGATTTCCTATGGGATAAAATGCAAACCTGCGAATAAGTAAGGTTAAAAAGGTTTATGAATAATAGTAAAAAGGACGGAGACATGAAATCAAATTGAAGTGGTACAAAGGAAAACAAGATCATTGGAAAAAGACTGGTGAGGTGATGCAAAATTTGACGGTGTAAAATTAAAAATATTCTGAAAGCATTGAGGAAACACAATGCGTCTTGAACTCTTTGTGTTCGGAAAAAACAAAAAATAGAAAACAAATTGAGTGTTCCCAGAACCAATACAATGCAACTATTGCAGAATCCAAATAGATTTGTGAGGATCTGCAGAAAACCAGAAGATCATAGGAAATGATAGACAAAGTTGAAAAATATCAACTGGCAAACCTCGTAGAAGAAAATAAGCTTCACCAAAAAAAGTTATCTCAGCTGAAAAAAACGAACATAGGCTGTTCCTAAAAGGTGTCCAGTCTTGAGAAAGAGGTAAATGAGTTAAAGTTGGAAATATAAATAATGGTAAAAACATTGAAATAATAATAAAACCAGCCGAAAAACCAAAAAGAAGAATTGTTTGAGACTGAAAAGAAAGCGAACAATGAGGTGATTGAAAAAGACTCTTCAGTCACATATTAAGTGGTTGTGAGGTTTAACCTGGGAGAGGGCAAGCAATAAGGAGTGAAGCCACGAGATAAGCTAGGGTAGAGAAGACGAAATAAGCTAAATTAAATTTGGTATTGGAAATGATCAAAGTAGAGATCTTGTAAGAATCTAATGATGGTTTCTCGAACGTGGGAAGAGTTATTAAAATAGATTCACGTTGGAATCCATAAGAGTGAAAGTAAAGAGATTACAAAAGGTAAAGTAAAAATAAGTATCAAAATTTAGTATATAAAGGAAAGATGTTAGTAAGCCAGATAATAAGAAGAAACTACAAGAGAAGGAAGAAAATAAAAACATGGACAAAGGTGTTGATGGGAAAGAGCTAAATGCATGTTAGAGCTTCTGAAAGCAAATTGATTAAAGACCAAATCACGATAGATAGTAAAGAAACTTTTAACTCCGAAATGACAAAAGAACTAAAGTTGAGCTGTTTTGAGTCTACAAAGGAAGCAACAAGAACCATAGCAAACGAAGCAACTTGTTAGTTGTTGAGATAGTCTTCAAGAAAGAAAAAAATGGGAAGCAGTTTATTGAGCATATCAACCAACTTAAAGCAAAGAGAGGAATGTAAAAAAATTGATTTAGTCAATAATGTTGTCGTTATTTTAAAAAATTGATTTAGTCAATAATGTTGTCGTTATTTTAAAAAATTGATTTAGTCAATAATGTTGTGGTTATTTAAAAAAATTGATTTAGTCAATAATGTTGTCGTTATTTAAAAAAAATGATTTAGTCAATAATGCTGTCGTTATTTAAAAAAATTGATTTAGTCAATAATGTTGTCGTTATTTTAAAAAATTGATTTAGTCAATAATGTTGTGGTTATTTAAAA
>JARUHE010320661.1:0-11459 GCA_031471125.1 Archaeomysis grebnitzkii | reverse complement strand
AACATTGAACTATAGATAAAGTTTAAAGTTATTTCCATCTAGACTTCTAGAGTTTAAACATTGAACTATAGATAAAGTTTAAAGTTATTTCCATCTAGACTTCTAGAGTTTAAACATTGAACTATAGATAAAGGAAGGTAGAATTGAAACATTGTAGTAAAATTAAGCTTAATATAATATTATTATAAACAAACATTGTTAGTTAATTCAGTTAGTTTAATTTATTTGGTTTATTTGATTTATTTAGTTCGTTTAAACTATTTAATTTGCTCTATTGTTTGCAAGAGTAAACATGCAGCCTGACACACGAACATACATCCAAAATCCAAAACATCACTGTATGCCTCATTAGTTAAATGGGCAGCCAATCAAACCAATAGATAGCAAATTAAATGAATAGACAGCCAATCTAACAAGTAGATAGCAAAAGAATATATAGCCAATCAAATAAAAATATAGGAAATACAATAAATAGATAGCCAATTAAATGAATAGATAGATGGAAAAATATAAAACCAATCAAATGAATAGACAGAAAATACAATAAAGAGATAACCAATAAGACAAACAGACAGCCAATCCAATAAATAGATAGAAACTTAAATAAATAGATAGCTATCAAATCAATATATAGCCTATCAAATGAATAGGTAGACAACAATTATAATACATAAAACGCGAAAATAATTAAACTAGCCAACACAATTTTACTGATTTGGGTTTAGTGGTTGATTTTGGGTAACCTTGGGGTGCTGATTTAAAAAATGACATCATATTTTGTACGGGGCCCACCATTTATCCTGACCGCACAATGTAATCTTAAAGTTAAAACCTAGATGTGTTGCAAGAAAGCAATTGATATTTCTGAGCTCAGGACCCAAATTAACTAAGAACAGCTCTCAAGCTAAGGTCGGCAAAAAACTTTCAATATTGTGCGGCCAGTGTTATCTAAATAATTAATATTTAGAGAAGCAGTTTGACAAACATGAAAATGGTAGAAAAAAAATGGAAAACTATAAAAATATCTTCCTCCAACGTTTCTTATTGAAAGAAGTAACATAATTATGGGGCAAAAAGTTATACATTGCATCATAATCATATACATAAAGCATGAACTTTCTAAGAAATAAATTCTTTTTTTACGAAAGCTGAAAAGTAAATGCAATGTTGACCAAACGAAATTTAATCTTGGACATAAGCTCATTTTATTAATACAATCTCTCATGATGCAACGTATGTAAACCTTTAAACCGAGATGTCATATTGGTTATATGTCAAAATAACTAATATGCAACGGCATATATTTTTCAATCTTTTCAACATTTCTGTAATGTTTTAAATGTTTTAATGTTTCTCACAATTTTGTAATGTTTAGCTATGTTTTAATATTTTTGTAACGTTTTAGATGTTTTAAAAACTATTTATTTATATTTCTATAATGTTTTCAATATATCTGTAATGTTTTAGGTGTTTTTTGTTTACTATATTTAACATTTCTATGTTTTAGATGTTTTTTAGTGTTTTTATTAATTTGCAAATTTTTAAAATATATTTATTTAGTATTTGTAACATTGGTAAAGTATTTTCATCACTTTTTGTTAATAAAAATGAAAAATACAGTTACTAAAAAAATAAAGCAGGTTCTAAAAGATTGATGGACACATTTCTTATGTACTGTAGATACAGTCTGGTTTTACTAAAGTTTAAGAATTCAAAGAATGTCATACAGTATAATACTTTTGTTTTAGAGAAATCAATAGCAGTATATTACGGTATGATAGTAGGTATCATGGTATGCTAGCAGTATATTATGGTATGATGGTAATGTGATATGATATTGATATTGTGTTAAGCCATCCTATTTCTATTGTTAAATGCGTAGAAAAACAATAGATACACAAATAATATGATAGTGGTATTTCTAGAATTATATATTTCTATTATTAAAATTTGTAGAGAAATAAATATTTTAAAATATTGTCTAATAAAACATATTCCTCCAGACTTCACTACAAAAATGCATCTTCATCGTGCACAGAACAACTAAGAAACGTCAATCAATGCTAATTATGAAAAATTTCTTCAGCCAATCACAAAGAACTGCCAGTGATGACGTCACGGTTTCGCGACTCCTTCAAATATGTTGGTTGGTTGGTTTGTCTGTTCAAAGATAAACCAACCAACATATTCGAAGCAGTGATTGGTTAAATAAATTTATCATAGATAGCATTGATTGGCATTTTTTAGTTGTTATGTGGCTTTGTTGTGCGTGATTCATATTTGGTTGTATACAATTCGTGTACAATCAAATATTAATTTAATGATTTAATATTTATTTTAAAGATTGTATACAATCGTATTGAGTCGTAGTAAACTCGGGTATGATTCAAAACCTAAATGTTTGTACGATTCCTCATTTCTGGCACTCCAACAATGCATGCAATGTGATGAACAGGTTTTATTTGAGGGATTGGAGTGCCACATTGGACATACGAGGAGGCATACATTACCTTATTATTGTCATCCATATCACTCAAACAAACAAAATATTAACCCTTTAACTACCATGTCAGTTGTATAACCCAAACTGTTGGATTAATTAGTTTATATGAAAAAAAACTTTCAATATTTAAACAATTTACCAAACATTGATTTCTAAGAGGAAACATAAGCCTACCCTATGTCTATTTGACGATAATAATTCATTTATAAAGGTTTGACTATGAACTTTCAGTTCACAAAGGGTTAAACATTATATCTAACTTTCTAACGCATTACGAAAAAAATATTAAGTCAATAAGGATTATTTTCAATACTAACTTTACATACTTTAGTCCTTATGGCAACTATTAAAGAGTTGAATGTAATGAACATCTGGCAATTAAAATTATTTGATTTTAATGGATTTTCAGAAACATTTAATTCCAATATTCAATTAATTTTAATTAATAATTTATTTAAACATTTATAGATTAAACTGTTATTCATATATTGTGACTAGCCCGGATCTTCTTTCTCCCGTGAATATATTTTTACGTAAGGATTAAAACACATTATAATTAGCATTGCTGTAAAACCAATTCATTAAAGATTATTATACAGCAACACTTCGGTTGTGGTCGTCAAGCTCAGTGTGCTACGCAGCCCGCGTAGTCTACGCAGCCTGAACACAACCTTTAAAAAAACATCAACATTATTTTTAGCGTGAGTGTAAGACACCACTAATAAGTTACTCTTGATTGCTGTTGCTAGTGTTAGGCTTTGTATTGTTTCAAAAATAAACTGAACAGTTATTATTTTATTTTAAAGCAATGATCATGCGAGATAAATGAAAAGTATTTGTATTTGTAATATAATGTTTAAATAAATCTTTCTCTAAAACTTGAATGTATTGAAAAAATTACGTTTTTATGGTGTTTAAGACTTTGTGATTTTAGATGAATTATCTTTAGATGGGTTGGGTTCTGTAATAGTTTGTAAACATGTCTAAAAACTGAATAACTGTTTCTTAACCTACAATACAGTTGAAAAAAATTTAAGTAATCGTTAATTAAACTTAATATATACTATACCTTTGCATCCCAGCTTAAATTTGAAAGTTTATTCGGTTTAGATAATTTAAAATTGTTAAAAAATTTTGCGAGCGTAAAATTATTTCTAAAATATTTTAGGTTATGGTTTGTTAACAAATCATTGAAAAACATATTGTGTGCAAGGCTATTTACAGTCCCAATTAAATCTGCAGCTAACAAATTCTAACAAAAGGTCATGTTATTTTAGACGGTCGTATTTATTTCAGTATATGATAGATAACAAATAATAATAATAATAATAATAATGCTTACAATAATAATTACTAACAAAACAAAACAAACACTAATACATTTTGTTTTATCAGTTTTAATAATATATTTGTATTATTTGTTTATTGTTTTTATTTGTAAACTAATTTATAATTTAGTTATCACCTATTTTTATTTTTAGTTATCGTATGTTTTTATTTTTAGTTTTCGATTGTTTTTTTTTATTTTTAGTTATCGATTATTTTTATTTTTAGTTACCGATGGTTTTTGTTGTTATTAATAGGTTGTTTGCAATTACATGTTTCCTACGCATGTTGTACTTTATTCACTTTAAAATATGTGTTTTGTGTGTGTGTGTATGTGTGTCAATGTATGTGCATGTTTGTTGGTATGCGTGTGCATGTGTGTGCATGTGTGTTGGTATGTCTGTTGGTATATGTGTTGACATGTGTGTTGGTATGTGTGTTGGTGTGTGTGTGTGTATTGGTGTGTGTGCGTGTGCGTGTGCATCTGCTTGGGTGTTTGTGTATGTGTATGTGTGTATGTATGTGTATGTGTGTATGTATGTGTATTGTGCGTGTATATGTGTGTGTATTTATGTGTGTGTGTATTTATATGTGTATGTATTTATATGTGTGTGCATGTATATTTGTGTGTGTGTGTGTGTGTGTGTGTGTGTGTGTGTGTGTGTGTGTGTGTGTGTGTGTATGTGTGTGTTCACGCGAAAGCGCGCGCGCTCAACCGTAGAGTACATATGTGAATATATTAGACGAAAAATGAATTTAAAATGTCTCGCGGGTTTTATCATTATTCATCGAAATTTGTGAAGTAAACCAAGAGATCTCCAGGATCAAAGGGGGCCTAAAGAAACGTCCTTTTCATCTGGAATTCATTGCATTTATATCAACCTCTTCCCCTTCCCCCCCCCTTTTACCCCTCACTTAATGATTACACAAAACTTGTTTTTAACCAACATTGTTTTTGTGGCTTGGTGATGGTGGCTTAGTTGTCGAAGCGATTCCTTTGCAGTTACTGATTTTGTGCTGCAATGACTAACCTTTGACTAACATCTCGATGTACGAAGCAACTTTCTCGCTCATTGGATGAAGTTTTAGCTAATGGAGGAAAAGTTAGGTTTATTATAATTGATACCAATGCTGTTATGATACATTTTACAATTGATATTCATGTTCTTATGATACGTTTTATAATTGATATCCATGTTGTTGTGATACGTTTTATAATTGATGTCCTTGTTCTTATGATACGTTTTATAATTGATATCCATGTTGTTATGATACATTTTACAATTGATATTCATGTTCTTATGATACGTTTTATAATTGATATCCATGTTGTTATGATACGTTTTATAATTGATGTCCTTGTTCTTATGATACGTTTTATAATTGATATCCATGTTGTTATGATACGTTTTATAATTGATGTCCTTGTTGTTATGATACGTTTTATAATTTATATCCATGTTGTTATTAAATAAATACTGTTTATATTAGATATTATAAGTTTATACCAATGTTGTTATAAAAAAATTATAATTTTTTATTAATATTCTTATGATAATTACAATAAATGAAATTAATATTGTTATAATAAATTTTATATGCATAAAAGTTTTTCGTGGATTAATTTTATTTTCCAAACGAAAAACAGTTCTTTGACATTTACAATATCTAAAATATTCATAATGTCTGGAGTTTCTCCCAAGCTTAATTATACTTTTTATCATCATAATTAGGTGTCTATTTACATTTCAGATTTACATTTGCATGTCAATACTGTTATCATGAGAGTATTTCCATTCTTTTCAGTTTATGATAATTATGAGTTGCTTTTTCGAAATATTTTTGATAAATTTTTCTTTCACCTAGCTTGTAAATTGCATTTATAGTCAATTAGATGCATTTTAACGCTTATGATCAACCACCTCCTAGTCTTTAGTCCTTCAATAATTATTATTCATTTAAACCTTACAAAGTTTGATTTTTTTTGTCGTAAGGTCTAAAACATCTTATGATTAAAACAAACCTTTATATTCTTCACCGAGGACGACACATTTTCAAGTATTTTTCTTTAAAAAGGAAATCTAATTCTTTTCAGGTAACGTTTTTGACCGATCGCTCTCATTGTGTTCTTCAGTTTTCTCCATCGTAATGCCTTCAAAACACATCATTTTGTGTTATTTGTTGTATAAAGGTCTTAAACTACGTATATACTTTTTTACAAGCAGCAATTAAACATTCTTTGCAACACTGCTTAAAATGATACAAATTAATTGTTTGAAGAACTAGTTAGTTATTTAAAAAAATCTTAGATCTAACACGCATAGTTATTTACAGTTTGTCAAACCGTTAGCTAAGATCACTGATTTTTATTTTGCAGATGGTGTAGTAATTTTTACTGAAACGTTTCGAAATTTGGGTGCTTCCCTGGAATTAAAACTAAAATCCAACATTTTTACGTTGTAGGTGTGAACATCAAACCACCTTCAGCATTGCCAGGCAAGGCGAGAAAATTAATCTTTGCGACAATTTTGTTTGTTTGGGCAGTGCGATAGGCAGTGATGGAGGATCCAGCTCAAAGATCAACAGGCGTCTGGGACACGGTTAGAATGACGTCATTTTTAACTGTAAGAATGACGTCATTCCTAACTGTTAGAATGACGTCATTCTTAACTGTTAGGATGACGTCATTCTTAACTGTTAGGATGACGTCATTCTTAACTGTTAGGATCACGTCATTCTTAACCGTTAGAATGACGTCATCCCTAACGATGCAGTGCTTTGTGAGGCTGGGTTGGGTTAAGTGACCTGCATGATTCGACGGTTCCGACTTCGACTATTTGGGCATGTGAGTAGGTTCCCAGCTGCACATCCAGTGAAGAAGGTTCTATCTACTGAGACAGATCCTTCTAAGAAATGACCCCGCATGAGACATCGCCTGTCCTGGTTTGCATAGATCCATGTTCACTGTGAGGACTTGGCTTGTGCAGGAAGAACACAAGCATGGGCAGCTGTTCGCAGGCACCCACAAAGCTGGCAGTGGAGAGTTACCGAAACTACGCAACCCAAGGTATTGTCAATGCCTTTATGAGAGACCTTCTTATTTAATAGCCAAATTTGACCAACCCTCCCAGAAGAAATACGTTGTACGTACGTATGCGTACGAAACGTACTTTCCCTTCCAAACGTACATTGTAACGAACAATACTTACGGTGCGTTTTTTCCACAAAATATGTGTCTTTTTGGTGCGTTGTATCAAAAAAATACGTACATAATTGTTTTTGCCAAGTACGTGTGTATTTAGTCAGGTACGTTTGGTACGTCTAGTACGCCTACTTATTTTTCTTGGCAGGAAGTTACGCCGAGTTGAATCCGAAGTAGTCTAATAGGTGGGTGTATGCTATTAACATTTCGGCGCTGGCTATACTGTACAATGTATGAACTGGCCCATATTACAAAAAGAAGAAAAAAGTAGAAAAATATTTTCATCTTTAAACAGGCCACGTAATTCGATTTCGTTTTAAATAGAAAAATCTCCTCCATTTGTCAAAAACATGTTTTGGAAAGTGTGTAAATAGACGACGACGACGGTGACATCAAAAGAACTTTCGACAGCACCAAACATCGCGAAAATGTCAACGACAGAACGTCTCCAGATTGTTTTTGATCCAAAACACGCCTCTGGATTGTTTTTGATCCAAAATCTACTTTTCTGGATGTCGTGAACATAGTTTGGAGTCGGGAATTAGTTAAAGGCATTAGAATAATTTATTTTTCAGTTTATTTTTATCTTTTGAAAGTTAAGATAAATTCTTATAATATTTTGTTTAAAAAAAAATGTTTCTTTATAAGATAAACAACATAATTACAATTATTTCAAAAAATATTTTATTATTAATCATTTGCAAATAATTTACTTCTGTTTATAAAATTATATTATATATAGCCTCTCTAGATTGTTTCATTTTTTTCTTTAAAAACATTAATTATTATTATTATTATCATTATCATTATTATTATAATTGGTATTGTTCTTGCTATTATTATTATTACTATTATTATTGTTTTTGCTATTGTTATTACTATTTTTATTGACACAAATGCCAAGCCTGGACAACATTGGAAAAAAACAACGACCGACGTACCAACTTTGAAAAGCTCAATTTTTTAATTTTTACGTTTTAAATTATGAATGTTGTAATTATATGCCTTAGTTAGCCAATTTTGAGCTAGTATAGGCTTCTTGTCTTATACGAAAATATAATTAAGTTGAAGGTCTATTGTTATTATTATTATTTGTATTGTTATCTTTATTTGTACTTTTAATTTTTCATTGTTGTTATTGTTAAGATCATTATACTGTTATTATTTTTTTTGTTTACATTTTCTTAATTTATTCTGCATTGTAATCAAATTTAAACATTGTTTTATTAATGTGAATTTAAATATTATAACAACAATGGACTACTAAAATAAATATTTGATAAACACATTCATATTAGAACATAAACTAATTATGATAAAATAAATATAAACAGAAAATAACTGATTTTTGTAGCGATATACAATACACACAAAATGAGTGATTTTTGGTAACTCATTAAATATATCAAAACAAAATATAAAAGCAGCAATTACAAGTAAAAAAACTATCATATTTGAAAATGAAATTATATCTAATAGTTTTAGAGAAAACTGAAAGTTTTTAGATTTCTTGTTTGAAGATTGTTATCTAACTGACAGGGTGTAATTTATTTGATGCAGTAATTCCATTTACTATTACTTAGTTCTATTCCTGGGAATTACTTTTCTGCATTGGCTCATAAACAATAATATGTGCTCGAGGAAATTACAAAATTACAATAAACTTTTAATGGAAACTTGATCTGGCTCTCTAGATGTGGAATGAGGTTAAGGATAATTGTATCCTATTGTAGCTTTCTGCAGTTTTTGACAGTTTTTAATTTTGTTTAACTTTTATATAGACCTTTTTTTAAATTTAACGTTCTTTAACATTTATTATTACTTCAAAGCTATGCAAATACAAGTTAAATATTTCTTAATGTAATTTGAGTATAATAACTTTTCTATAAGTTTTTAACTATACTACAACTTCATTTTAGCATCACTATTGTTTGAGTGTATCCCTATTATAGATTTTAAATAGAATATAGCTTTTTAGCCATGATATACTTGATTTCTTCATCATATATGTAACGCTACCCTAAAAAACTTTTTGCAATTGATTAGCTGCTTTTTAGTATTATACCTTTCTTAATATAGAGTAAGTTACGGAAATGCGTTCACCTATCAAACAAAGTATACTAGTTTCCTTTAAAATTTGTTAAACTTTGTAAACATTATATCTTTTTTGTTGATAAAGATTTTTGATAAACTAAAGGTAATGTAAACAAATAAAACCTACTGTATTATACAGTAATATACATGAGCTTTAAATCATAGGTGGACGTATTTCCGCACCTTACCCTATCTGAATATTAAATTTAGATTGTCATTGACATAATTTGATTAGCCTTATTATTATTGTATTGTTATTATTATTATTATTATTATTATTATTATTATTATTATTATTATTGTATTGTTATTATTTTTATTATTATTATTATTATTATTATTATTGTATTGTTATTATTTTTATTATTATTATTATTGTATTGTTATTATTATTATTGTATTGTTATTATTATTATTATTATTATTATTATTATTATTATTATTGTTATTATTCAACAATAATTAACAACTTAATTTACCTGATTTTACCACCCAAAGTTTAGGCAAAATTGATACCACATTGTATAGCCGTCTTATCCGTTCTTTCGTAGTTCTGTTCCTTAATCCTATAAATATTAACTCATTTGTATTTTATTCCCTACGCAAATAATTCAGATGTATTTTAGTCATCAAGTGAATAAAACTTACTCAATAAATACTATTTTCAGTACTAAATCAAATATATTTTAAAATTAAGCCAAATAAATACTATTTTCAGTACTAAATCAAATATATTTTAGTATTTAATCAAATAAATACTATTTTCAGTACTAAATCAAATATATTTTAGTATTTAATCAAATAAATACTATTTTCTGTACTAATTCAAATACGTCTTAGATGTAAGGCAAAATAAACTGGCGAGAGAAAGTGTTAATAAAACAAGACATAATGAAGTCGTTGGTAATCCATCTTAAATATGAAACAACTGAAATGATAATTGAATCTCGTAAAATGTTTAATCGGAACATTTAATTCATTTATGCGCGAGTCATTATTTCCATAAGGACTAAATTATATTGAAGTTAACATTAAAGTAATCCTTATTGCACGTCACGCATTAATGTTTATAATAAATTCGTTAATGTCCCTAATTTGAAATGCTACTCTTTGGATAAGGCTTATCTAATATATATAAAGTTGATCGTTTTTACCCTTTATACCCTCATATATATATATGTAATAAATGGTAAAATCCACAATATTCCGTGGAAATGAATTAAATTGTGATAAACAGCACTAAAAAACAAACTAAATTTAAAACAGAAACTAAAAAAACTAATTTAAAAATTCATAATAATTCGCGATATTTCAGGGAAACAATTTTTCCATCTCATCAGGCGTTTAAACACAATACAAATATTTGTTCAACTAAAAATGAGAAAAAATAATAATAAACTTGAAGATGTCAAATGAAGTTGCCATATTATTTATTTACTGTAATTGATGAAGTCTATTAATTGTTTCAATGTTATCCAGAATTTTTTTTATTTATTTTTTTTTTTATTAAAATATTTGTACTTAAACGGTCTAAATTATAATTTATAGTCTGGGTATTGGATTTTTTTTTGTATTATTAATTAATATAGATTCAACTAGTTTTCTTTGAATAGCGTCGGACCTTTTTCTATAACTGTGGCATTGCTTAAATTTATTTAATGGCTATTTTGTAATATATGACTAATTATGGAATTATTTGTATTTAAATTTCTTAGATCATTCGAATGTTGATATTTTCTTCTTTTTAAATTATTTGTTTCTCTTATATATTCAAGGTTGCAACTATTGCATGGAATGTAATATATACCGGCTGGGTCATTAAGATGTATGATCTTGTTAGGTAAAATATGTTTTAAAGAGTTATTTGATTTTGTAACTACGTTGATATCTACTCTATTTAATAATGTTTCAATATTAGCATAGTCAAGTTGTGAAGGATTAGGGAGTGATTTGGAATAATCTATTTTTTTTTGGGGGATATTTTGATTATAGAATATTTTCTACATTTAAAATGAGTCGAGTCTATAGTTTTGTTATCGTAACCTAATTTATAAAACGTTTGGTAAAGATAATTAATTTTTTTTATGAAAACTGGACTAACTATTTTATAGGCTCTTAAGAACAGATTGATCCTTGTACCTATTTTTATCTAATTAGTATGGCGAGAGAAATAATGTATATAGTTATTAGAGTGTGTCGGTTTTCTGTAAATATCAAAAATAGGATCATGACTACTGATGGTATCAAGGAATGGTAATTGTCCTTCTACTTCAATTTCTTTGGTAAATTGTATATTCGGATGTTGTGCATTTAGAATCTGTAAAATTGATATGT
>JARUHE010320650.1:0-11460 GCA_031471125.1 Archaeomysis grebnitzkii | reverse complement strand
CTGTATATATATATAATAGTATGATTTTAACGCAAATATTGTATAAAAAATCTCCAGACGCAAAGATTTGATACGTTTTTTCGCATAAAATAAATTCTTACACAAATTATATGTTCAATGTTTATTTTTCTTCGTCGAAAATATCACCCGGCCTTAAACTGGATCCCCGTCACACATATTCATTTACACCGCTGCAGCTCTTCTTTCTCACGCGAGTTGGTTGTTGTGCGGTTTTTATTTTTAATTGCTTAGTTTCTTGAATTTCAAAAGACTTAGGTATAGAAAATTTAAACCATTAGAGGTGATATACATTTGTTTTTATCTTTTTAAACTGTTCTGATCAAGGGAAAAAATTCACAAAATGGTCTATAACTTCTATCATCAAATTTAAAATCAATGAAGTTTTTTTTTTATTTTAAACTCTAAGCGGGCTGACATTTTCTAAACATATAATGTAAAAAAAAAGAAATAAATCCCTTCAACAAAAAATGTTATTTCATAAGCTAGAAACTGTTTTCTATTCACTATAGGTTAAAGCTATTGGACATATTTCGATGCTATGTCTATATTAACTAACAAAAGATCTTCTTTACAAATTATTTTACTGTGACTAAAGCTTCAACTTTTACCAAAAATAAAAGTAAATAAGCTTATTAATACCATGACACCCAAAAATTACAAGTGATGAGGAATATATTAAAATAAAAGATTAAGTTTTTGTTGAGGGAGTGAAAAAAAATATGTTCCCCAACTCTGTATAAAAATTATCCTTCTATTTTGTGTGAAATTATTATTGCAAAAAAAATTGGAAATGTTTTTAAAACTTTTTATATCAATTATGAAATGTTTAATTCATAACTTTTATCAATTACAGTTCCTTTCAAAAACATATTACTTTTTTATTATCAAATGAAAATGTTTTTATAGCTTTACAAATTGAATTTATAGCTTTATTGAGAAATATCAACGCTTTCTTGTTCTTGGCTTAATTTCACAAATGATTTATTAATAATCATTTGACAGATATGGCTGAAAAATATTATCCTGTTCAATTCTTACTTTGTTTTGTTATAAAACAATATGGCTGACTTAAAATAAAAAAATGAATTCGAATTATTTTAATTTAATTTATTAAAAAATAAAAATGAATTTAATGTCATTATTTGAACTGCATTAATTTGTTTGAAAAGCAATTCATTCAAAATATAAATTCGAAGAGAAAACTCACGAATCCTTATTTTTACAGCCTGTCATTTGAATACAATGGCATCCATTACATTGTTATTGTGGGTGTCCAGGCAGGGTGGAAAAGCCCTTGGGATCAACAGCTTTTTAAAACCCGAATGAAAAACGTTTTTCTCAAATAAAAACAATGCAAATGAACCAAATAATTTAATCTACTATTTCTACGCCATAAAACGTAAATGAATAATTAATTAAATGATTTATTTGGTGCGAAACAAACGAAAATAAATGTTTCGAATAAGGTAATATTTTCAACCCATTGGAGAATCATTTAAAAATTCATCGCTTCTCAATATGATCAAATAATCTTTTGGGTCGTTTATAAGGTCAAGACAAGCTCATAATAATCATGTAAGGCGGAGGTGGCGGTTGATGGAATGGATTAGGTTGGTGTTCTTATTTATATTTATTTCTCCAAACGTCTCAACTTTAGAATTTAAGCTTCATACGCATCTACTTTATTCATTATTTTTGAATTGTAATTTAACATCCCATACAGTTGGTGTTTATCTTTATTGCATTTCTCATTCACATTTTTTAACTCTTATTTTTGTTGTATTTTATTTGCATTTTATTTAATACATAATTATCAGCCATTCATTTTTCTCCAACATTAATTTTTTCGTATACGTTTTCCGTGCCCACTTTTTTGTCACTTTTCATCTTAGTTTGTATTGATGTAGATGTTACATTTTGGAAAACTGTGGAGCTAACAATTTTCAACTTAACACAAGTGCAATGGAGTCATTTAGTTGTTTTAAATATAAACCAAATTAGATAATTATTTCCATTAATCTGTCTTAAGTTCTTACAACATTTAACAAAATAAACGAAAAATGATTTTTTGTGTTCTTTAGTTATAGTTGAATAAGATATGTTCACCACTGTAATTTAATTAAACACACCGTTTTATTTATAAAGATAAATGAAAGAAAAACTTACAATCTTAATAAACTACGATGAAAAAGAAGAAGAAAGACATAAGTTAAAAGAGAAAAAGGAAAGAGATGAAAAATACGAAGAAAGCAAACAAGAAACTAAAGAAGATAAATAATTAAGATGGATAATATAAACTATAAATTTATCAGTAATTAATAACCCTTAATTATTGATAAATTATTACAGCAATATAATGAATTATCAGAGAGTTCGAAGTGTTTTGGCTCACTTCAGTTTGATTGGCGGAATACGCAGCCAATCACGATGCAAGACAAGATCATTTAAACTGAATATAAATTTATGAATAAATCTGATTGATTCATTGAAATATTAACATCAACCATAACGTACAGCCTGCATAACTTTACTCTTTGATACCCAACTGATTGTGCCGTTTTAACTTAAAACATCCACCATAACTTACAACTTACCTAACTTTAATCTTTAATATCAAACTGATTGTGTCGTTTAAACTAAAATTAGTTAAAGTAGCATTTAAAACAAATATTATTAAGATATTAGGTTTGGGTTATAAAAGAATATCGCAAAGTTGTTATTTCCTCCAGAAGAGAGAGAATAATTTTTAAATTGGAGAAAACAATTTTTCACCTTTTATTTTTTTTACATTTAAAAAATAGAATACATTTGGATCACCTAAGAACTATAAATGTTCCATATTAATGTATCACAACAACATATATTTGAAAAGTTTTAAATTATATATCCTATATATATAATTGGGACATTATCAATTTGTCGAAATTGATTCCTCTGAAATATCATTTTGTCGAAATATAATTCTTCAAAAAAAAATTTTGATTACCTTTCGACAAATGATGTTTCGGTGGAATCAATTATGACAAAATGATATTTCGAAAAACAGTATTTCGGAGGAACCAATTTCGCAGAAAACAATTTGATAAACTGAAGTTTCTGAGAAAGCAAGTTTTTGTAATATAAGTTATAAATATTAAATATTGCATTTATAGAAATATCAATCGGCCGAATTGCTTTCTTCGAAATATCAATTTGTCGAATTGTTTACTCAGGAATATCATATTATCGAATTGATTCCTCCAAATGCCATTTTAGTGAATTGAATCTAGCGAAATGTCTTTCTCAGAAATTAATTCCTCCGAAAATTAGCGCTCAAATTTCTTCTTCTAGTTAAAATCATTTATTTTTTAATTTAACTTGAACATTTAATTTTTTTTTCAATTCATTTAATTTTTATTTGTCATTTAATCATTACCTTTATTATTTATTCAATAGATCGATAAAAACACTGTTACAGCATTAATTATAATAATGTAAAATAACACATCATTCAAATCGAAGAAAAGTTGGACGATATCACATAAATTTACACAGCATTACTGTGCGGCCGAGCGCACACTCTATCACTTTATCGGAATTGGTTTCTCAGAATTGCATCCTCAGAAATATAATTTTAGCATGTTGTTTTCTCCGAAATATCATTTTAGCTAATTGATTTCTCTGAACTATCATTTTAGCGAATTGATTTCTCCGAAATATAGTTTTAGCAAATATTTGGGTCCATATCACTTTGTCGAAATTGATTCCTCCGAAATATCATTTTATCGAATTGTTTCCTCAGAAATATTAGTTTATCGAATTGATTCCTCCGAAATATCATTTTGTCGAAATTGATTACTCCGAAATATCATTTTGTCGAAATATCATTTTATCGAATAGTTTCCTGTGAAACATCAATTTGTCGAAATATCATTTTATCGAAATTGCATTTGTAGAAATATTCGCTAAAATGATATTTCGGAGGAAGTAATTCGATAAAATGATATTTTGGAGGAATCAATTCGACAAAATTATTTTTCTGAGGAAACAATTCGACAAAATGATACTTCTGAGGAAACAATTCGACAAAATGATATTTCTGAGGAAACAATTCGACAAAATGATGTTTCTGAGGAAACAATTCGACAAAATGATGTTTCTGAAGAAAATATTCGACAAAATGATGTTTCTGAGGAAACAATTCGACAAATTGATATTTCTGAGGGAACAATTTGACAAAATGATATGAAACAATATTTAATATTTATAATTTACATTACAAAAACTTGTTTTCTCTGAAATGTCAATTTATCGAATTGTTTTCTGTGAAATATCTTTTTAGCGAAATATCATTTTGTCGAAATTGATTCCTTCGAAATATCATTTTGTCGAAATTGATTCCTCTGAAATATCATTATGTCAAAATTGATTCCTCCGAAACATTCTCGGATTACAATTTCGATAAAATGATAATGCCCCATTTTAAACATAGCATAGCCTTTTTCTGAAATCAACAATTCCATGGACACCATAAAACGAAGTTATTTCAAAGGTTCAAATTAAAAATAAATCGAACCATATTGTTTTTAATGCATATATATTTCTCATTTTTGCTAAATGGTCTAAACAAATAAAACAAATGCTTAGTTTACTTTTGAAAAAAGTACAAGTCGTTAAATCTTCAACACCAACACCAAGATGAACACCAACACCAACACCAACACCGACACCAACACCAATACCGACAGCGAAAATGCATGGATGCATTGTACACAAGCATATGCAAAAAAACTAAATTTGACATGCAATAAATCATCAATGTTCACCCTCCCAGAAGAAATACGTTGTACGTACGTACGCGTAACAAACGTACGTTGTAATAAACAACCTACTTTCGGTGCTTTTCTTCACAAAATATGTGCTTGTCTGGTGCATTCCATCCAAAAAATACGCACGTGAGTGTTTTTGTGGATAAGACGTGCCAATTATGTGCCTTTTGAGTCCAGATACGTTTGGTACGTAAGGTACGTCTAGTACGCGTACGTACTTTTTTTGGGGACATATAAGGTCGACTAAACAAACAAATGATGTTTTTTACCATCAGAATGTTTTTACGAGATCTTACAAAATATTTGATGTCTGTTTTGAAAGTGGAAATTTATTTATTTTATTCACTCACTGTTGAACGGTTTACATTTTTCTATTTTTATTGAATAAATCAAACAACAAAAACATTTATTTGCATTCACATCAATATTTCGTGTTTGACTGAACATTAAATCATCTTTCTTGCGATTTATAACAAAAGCTTTGAATGCAAGATTGTTTAGAAATTTTTGTTGCTTTTGTTGTTTTAATATTTTGAAAATATTTATTGTAAATCTTGTGTAAACAATGTCCAATAACATCTTCCAATAACATCCAATAACATCCAATAACATCCAATAACATCTTCACAGCTAAATGTTATTTATAATAATAACAATCCATTTATTTCTGACAAAATGTCAGGTATTACATTACATTTACTTATATTTACAATATTTTACAAAAAATAATACATTATAGTGTTTATATTTTACATTTTATGTGTTTTGAAGCGTCAATAACGATTTTCGAATTTAAAATTTAAAAGAATTTAGATGAGGAACATCTAACTAATGTTAATTAAACATATTTTAGAGAAAAAAGGGAAGGCTGAACCGAAGGAGATAGAGGAAAAATAGAAAGAGAAAGTGATGTAGCTGAAAAGAATAAAATAAAGGAAAAAAACAAAATAAATCAGGACTATAAGTGAATTAGAGAAAGAGAGGAAAAGTGAATTAGAGAAAGAGCGGAAAAGTAAAGTAGAAAGAGACAAACTGTAAAATGAAATAGAGAGGAAGAAGGAAAAAAAAAGAGAGAGAAAGAGACCTTGGAGAAATAAATTCATTTTGTGATTTATGGTTTTTTCCTTGGCCGAGGTTGAAATTTGGGTGGGTGGTGGAAGAATGATGGGTGGCGGAGGAAAAAGAATGATGGGTGGCGGTAGAAAAAGAGTGGGTGGGTGTGTGATGGGGGGGGGGGTTCAATGTGGCTGTGAAATGACAAAAGAAAGCAGAGAGAATTTCAAGTCTCTATCCTTTCTCTCTCTATCTCTCCTTTTTGTGTTTATCCTTTTTCTCTCTTACCATCACTTTTATTTTATTTTCTCGTTTTCTATCTTTATCAAATTGTTTCACTTACTGTCTTTATCACTTTCTTTCACTTACCCTTTCTCTCCTTTACACTCTCAAAATCCAGAGCCGAAATAAGAGAAAAATGTTCCTACGAAATAGAGAGTAATCTCGTGGTCTAGCCTGGCTAGAGTTTGGGGATTATGAGGGAGTTTTTTTGGGGGGGTTAAGACATAATTTTCCAAGATTTTTTTGAGTAGGAGAAGGGGGACCCATAGAAGACTCTCCCCCCCCCAAAGTCTGTTTGTGAGCGTGTCATAATAATAATAATATTAATAATAATAATAATCTTCATAATAATAATAATAATCTTAATAATAATAATAATCTTAATAATAATAATAATCTTAATAATAATAATAGTGTTCTTAATATTAACATATTGCTTTATAATGATAACATAATGTTAATATTCATCTACTATAATAATACATTTCTTTACCTTAGTAATGTTAATATTTACTGTATGATGATAACAATAACCATAATAACTAACAACAATAATAACTAACGAAAATAACGACAAAAACAATAACAACAACAACAACAACAACATTATGTTAAAAGTTATACATTTAAGATTTAAATTAGCAATGATTATAAATATTTTTATCACAACGTTATTTTTATTTATAAAAATAACGTTACATTCGATGGATAATGAAGTTGAAGCAAATGTGTAACAAAAAAAAATGCACAAAAAATTAGTATTTAGAAAATAAAAGAGATAGTTAGAGATAAAAAGGACAGAATGAAGTAGATAAAGAAAGTAATAACTAAGGATAGGAAGAGATAAAGAAAGTAATAACTAAGGATAGGAAGAGATAAAGAAAAATATGAATAGCCCAATACAATAAAGGAGAAAAGGTGATTAAATACAGATATGAAATGAACAAAGTAGAAGAAGGGGAAATAACGAGATAGAAAATTGATAAAGTAAAAGAAAGAGAGACGATAATTAAATTAAAAGAGAAGTAATAACATAGAAGAAAGTAATACATGCAAAGAAAAATAATAAGATGAAAAAAAGATAAAGTAAAGGGAGATGAATATCTAAATGTAATTCCCACACAGTCACTGGATTATTTTCCATGCAAATTTATTCAGTTTTCTACCACGTACACTTTTCATATTGTGTACATGTGCACCAATGTGTATGTAATGTGCAGACGTGTCTAATGCACACATGTGTGTATCTTATGTATACATACGTATGTATTTGATGTGTGCATACGTGTTTGTAATGTGTATATAGTGTTCATACATGTCTATAATGCACTTATGTGTGTATATGTGTATGCATACATATTTATTTGATGATGCATGCGTTTATATGATGTATACATATGTATATGTAATATGCATTGTGTAAATAATGTTCATACGTTTCTATAATGCACACATACATGTATATAGTGTATACATAAGTGTATGTAATGCACACATGCCTATATAATGTACGCATGTTTGTTTATAATGTACAGTTGCAGAGGTATTGTAACTCAATACTTTGAACCTGTAGTTTTTGTTTTGATTTTAGAGTGTATGTTGTGTTTGTACAAGCAATGTTTTTATACTTTACAGCCAACACAATTTTTTTTCTTGATTGTAATGTTTTAGAAATTCTCGAATGTATTTATTTCGTTTTTTTCTTTTTTTATTTATTTATTTATTTATTTATTTCGTTTTTTTCTTGATTGTAATGTTTTAGAAATTCTCGAATGTATTTATTTCGTTTTTAATTTGAATATTTTTTTTTACATAAAATAATCAAGTTCACAAAATCATTTTCACGATTAATTCAACAATACAATTGAATTTACTTTTTTACAACGTCATTGTTGTAGCTGACCCCACCATTATTTGGATCGCCATGGCACAAGTGAGGCAAGCCCTGTGGGTTGCCTCACTTGTGCTATTGTCGATCCCTATACTAGCACAAATGAGGCAAGCTCTATGTTATTTGAATATGGGTTGCCTCACTTGTGCTTTTGTCGATCCATATAATAGCACAAATGAGGCAAGCTCTGTTATTTGAATGTGGGTTGCCTCACTTGTGCTATTGTCGCTCTATTTACTTGTGGAGATATAATTATATGAAAAATATTTATTCTGGTTACCTTGGCAACCAAATTATGGAAGACAAATTTTCTGACTTACCAAGTTAGGTTGTGTTGTCGAGTTTAAAATTGTTATTTTGCCGTCGTGGTCGTCGTTGTCGTTGTTGTTGTCGTCGATGCAACGGCGTGTTAAGTTTGGTTCGTTATGTCCTTATAATTGCAAGGCATAATTTTTAAAAATCTTCATTTGTGTCGTTTTTTGTTGCCAATAGTTTCGGTTTTCGTACCAAATATTTTTGCTAGTGATTTTTTCAACTAATGGCTAGTTTGTTATAGTACTGACCATGATGATAAACAGTTTTTTTGTCCTTCAAGATTTTTTTTCGTCCTCTTTAACCAAAAAATTAGCACAAAGTGGGATTTTTCTGCAATAAAAAACGTAAAAAGATCAAAAACGAACGTCCTCTTTAAAATGTAAAACTATTTTTTAGCACCCTGGTACTTCCACTAACTTGTTCACCGAATCAATAAAGTTTTCAATTATGTAAAAGAGTTCATTTATTTCTAATAATGGATTACTTTCTCAATGTTTGGATGAATAATGGATAATAATTGAATATTATACAACATAGCTATTTCGTTTTACAAGATTCATGGCTAGTCGGTGGTAAATTATTTTGAGGGGTGTGAAATTCCCAACAAGTATGGAAGCTACTGAACTAATTCCAACTTTCCTTAATGATGGTTGTTAAAATAATTCGAATTGTGGTTTTTCTTAATGACATCAGTGTTAATGATAATAATGGTAATAGTAATCATAATAATAATGGTAATAATAATGATAATGGTAATAATAATAATAATGGTAATAATGGTAATGGTAATAATAATAATAATAATAATGGTAATAATAATAATGATGGTAATAATAATGATAAAAATGATAATACTAATGACATTAATAGTAATAATAATAAACTGATAATCCTAATGACATTAATAGTAATAATAATAAAACTGAATACTAATGACATTAATAGTAATAAATAATAAAACTGATAATACTAATGCCATTAATAGTAATACTAATCATTATTATTATTGTAACCATGCTAGTAATAGAATTTGGACTCTATTTTCTCAGAATTTTTTTTAAAATTTACGTTTGATTTTCAACAAAGGCCTAAACAAAAATATAATTTAATAGTAAATATAGGCAATATTTTTTCTTAATAGTAATAATGATCATGATGACAATAATAATAACATACTAATACAATCAATAATAGTATTAATGCTGGAAGTTTTATTATTACTAGCAATACAAGTTCCCTTTAGCAATGGTATTAGTATTGATTTATAATAATACTAATATTTCCCATAATAATAAGTGATGACAATGGTATTAGTATTAATTTATAATAATACTATTTCCCATAATAATAATAGTGATGACAATGGTATTAATAATATAGAATAGCGATGACAATGGTATTAATAATAATAATAGAATTAATAATAACAACAAAGCCACTAATCCCAAAGCAATAATACTAAACATCCCTTAATCCGTCTGTAAAAATACCTCCACCTACCCAATTGTCAAAAATACCCCACATTCTACATTTTTCACCCCACCCACCCCTACCCCCGCCAAAAGTACAAGAGGAATGTAGGGAAATAAAAAATGGATTGTTCCCGTTTCCCATTGCCTATCCTGTAATCCTATTATTGCTTTCAGTTGTTTGTTTTCCTATTAACGCGAAGGCCGGTTTAGGCCAGGCCTGCTGTGCTTTTGGCCTTTTGTTTAAGCTTTGTATTGGGTGGCCTGCAGATTGTATGAGCTTGGTCTTTAATGTAGATCGACAATGGCACAAATAAGGTAACCCACATCGTTCACCTCACTTGTACTATTGTAGTAATAATATTTAAGGCTTTTATAGAATGGATTAAATCGTAACTATTCAATCTCTGCCTAATATATGGCGCGTCCTTCAGGCCGGGGTAAGCTTGGTGGCTTGCAGATTGTGAAACCTCGATTTTGTGTTCTGAAAAATAAATTACTGTGCTGGCCTTTTATTATCGCCTATTGTGTTGAGTGGCCTGCATATTGTATTATGATGTTGGGGTTTATAAGGCCTTTGTTATGAAGGGCCTACACTGTTTAATAACTTAAGCCTACTATACTAAAGGCTACTATACTAAATCCTACTATACTAAATCCTACTATACTAAATCCTACTATACTAAATCCTACTATACTAAATCCTACTATACTAAAGGCTACTATACTAAAGGCTACTATACTAAAGGCCTACTAATAAAGGCAAATTGAAGGTTGTTTTCACCCCTAACTGCAATGTATTTAAAGGCCTAAGGTAATATCAGTAAATTCAACGAAGAATGCTTTCACTGCTATATATAAGGCAGGTTTGGTCTTTTGGTAACGTTGTTAAGACGTTACGTTGTTGAAGTATGTTGTGATGTTATCAAGGCGTTACGTTGTTCAAGTATGGTGTGATGTTATTAAAGCTTTACGTTGTGATGGTAACGTTATCAAGATGTTACATTTTTAAAGTATGCTGTGACGTTATTAAAGCGTTACATTGTTAGTCTATTGTCATTGTAACATTATTAAGACTTTGAGATGAGTTGGTATTTTTGGCCTTCTTCATTCTCTCTTTTACCATGTTTATCAAATCTTCCTTCATCTCTTATTTTTATGTTAGTGTTCTTCAACCGAACCCAAGACTTGGGTGTTATCTTTCAAGCGTAGTCGGCTGTCAAGTTCGGTTGAACCTTTTTTGTGTGACACGTTACAGAAATGTTTGATAAATAAATACCTTGTTCGACAACAAGGATCCTCTCATAACTTGGGTTGGAAAAGTTGGTTCAATGTTTATTAAACAAAAGTTGTTTATTATGATCGCCCAATTGAAAGTGTCAGGTGTAGTTTATTTTGTAATTTATTGTAGCTTACCCTTGAAATACTGCTACACGTGAATAGCTTTCTTGTCTGCTATTCGCTTCAGTGCTAGTCGTGAATAGCTTTCAGTGCTACTCGTGTATAGCTTTCTTGTCTGCTATTCGCTTCAGTGCTACTCGTGTATAGCTTTCTTGTCTGCTATTCGCTTCAGTGCTAGTCGTGAATAGCTTTCTTGTCTGCTATTCGCTTCAGTGCTAGT